>CM073572.1:80986069-81236069 GCA_037074715.1 Magnolia kwangsiensis
CTTAGCCAGGGTCACCTTTGCCTGCTTTCTTGGTGCAGGTTCCAGAGATCATACGTGGTGGTCGACGTGGAGGGAGGGCTAACCGAATTTTAGCATCAATATTTTTTGGCACCGTCTGTGAGAACCTGAAACTAGAAGTCAGGTTCTCATTTACCCAAGCAATGGTAAGGAAGAAGAAAGCTGCAGTGGTACAACCACAACCTGATGATCAGACTCGGTCGTCATCATCACTTCATATCGAGTCTGCACTGGGGTCATCCCAGCGACCGCACAATCGATCGAGCAAGTACCGCGCCGTGCAAAGCGAGATCCAAGCCCTGTGCGATGAGATAAACTGAATGAAACAATAGCGGGAGCCAGAACTACGCCCGGCTCAAGAACAACCCTTTCTCGATTCGGTGGGGCTGTTTGTTGAAACTCGCTCCGTGTCAAGGAGTGTGAGACCCGAAGTTCCCCAATGTTCAGGGGTACCGCAATCGGGTCAAAATCTTCTTACGGCACATGGCGAGGCATCCGCACGGAACGAGCCCGCTCGGGCTATGACTACTGTTCACTCAGCCACATCTGCCATGCCCCCCACGGACCTCCGTCATTAGTTAGAGCGAAGGAGGGAAAGGAGGACACTAGAGGTCGAGCAGGCTCCCGAGGTTGTCGTGGAGAATAAAGACCCATGGGAAGCACAGTTTGCGAAGTTAAAAGATAAGTTCCTGATGTTGGAGAAAAAGTAGGAGCGATCGATGGTTTCGGCCACAATCCAAGCGATGATGGAAGAAACCGAGCCCCCCTTCACTCCGGCCATCATGACCGAAGTAATGCCACAGAGATTCTGGATGCCTCCTGTCAACCAATATTCGGGATCAGGGGATCCGTCCGAGCACTTGGAGTCCTACCGATCCTGGATGAAGATCCAGACAGCAACGAATGCAATGATGTGTAGGGGGTTCTCTATCACCCTTATAGGGTCTGCTCAGATCTGGTATCGCCAGCTGAAGCCTGGTTCCATGGGTTCATTCGCGGAACTGAGCTGACTATTCCTTACGCAGTTCATAAGCAGTAAGAGAAGTCGGAAGCCCAACACTCACCTACTTACCAATAAGCAGACACCGAAAGAATCGCTGAAGGATTACGTCGCTCGCTTCAATGAAGAAGCATTACATGTCGAGGACTACGATGATAAAATGGCCCTCGCAGCCATCCTGAGTGGACTGAAGGAAGGAAAGTTCGCCTTCTCCATTGGAAAGAATCCGCCGAAGACGCTAGCAGACTTTATGGTGAAAGCTCAAAAGTATACCAACGCCAAGGAGTTCACTAACGCTCGCAAGGGTATGCAAGTGTCCAATTCGACAAATAAAGGGAAGAGGCCTCAGAACGAAGACTCCCACTCGACTGGCAAAGGGATCGATGACCGCGTTTCCCGCGATCGTTGACCGTGCCACAGGTCAGAGGGGAAATTCTGTTCCTACACTCCACTCAATACATCCATCGAGCAGATCCTGCTAGACATCCGAGGAGAAAGGCTACTCAATTGGCCAGTCTATATGAGAGCTGATCCCGAACATCGGGATAAACTGAAATACCACCATTTCCACCGGGACCACGATCATAACACGGACGATTGCATAGATCTGAAGGACGAGATTGAGTCCCTCATCCGCATAGAAAATTTGCACGGCTACACGAAGAAGGAAAAGTCCGCTCGGAGAGAGGAGCGACCGCAGGGGCAGCCGAATAACCCCCCAGAGGAACCCGCCAAAATTCGTACCATCTTCAGGGGATCAGCTGGGGGAGGGGACTCAAACAGGGCTCGAAAAGCCCATTCCTAGAGGTCCGAGTCGGAACACCATATCCACTTAGAAGAACGTCCCAGCAAGGAACTCCGAGTCACTCCATGCAGCCTGACCTTCACGGAAGAAGATGCATGCTGGATCCAGCATCCACACGATGACGAGCTAGTGGTCACCATGACCATAGCCAATCATAAAGTGTACCGCATCTTAGTCGACACTGTAAGGTCGGCTGATGTCATGTACTCCGAAGCATTCGAAAAGATGGGAATTCCACGGTTCAAACTCCGACCTGTGAAGACTCCTTTGCATGGCTTTGCCGGAGAGAGAGTTATCTTCGAAGGGGCCATCTTCCTCCCAGTAACAGCGGGAGAAGGGCAACATCAAGTCACACTCTTGGATGAATTTTTAGTTGTCAATGTTCCATCAGTCCACAACGTGATCCTGGGCCGACCCTCCCTCAACGCGATGAGGGTGGTCGTCTCGACTTACCATCTGATGATGAAGTTCCCGGCTAAAGGTGGGATTGGTTATCTCTGAGGCGATCAACGCGAGGTCCGGAGATGTTATGCGATAGCCGTGAGAAAAGGGGCCGCTAAACAAACGCTCGTAGTCGACGCCTTGGACCCTCGTGGAGCGACAGAGAATCCCCCCGTCGAAGATCTAGCAAGGATACCGCTCGATGAATCGGACCCGAGAAAAACTGTTCAGCTCGGAGCATCCTTGAATCCCGAGCCGAGAGAAGAGTTACTGTCCTTCTTGAGGCAACACCGGGACATCTTCGCATGGTCACATGCAGATATGCTGGGGATCTCACCCGATGTGCAAGTCAACAGGCTGAACATGGACCCTGACCACCGGCCAGTTAAGCAAAAAAGAAGGCCGTTCGATGCCGAACGATATGAAGCCATTGCCGAGGAGGTCTCCTTCTTGCTCGAGGCAGGCTTCATAGAAGAAGTATACTACCCTGATTGGATAGCAAATGTCTTGCTCGTCAGGAAGTCAAACGGGAAGTGGCGGGTCTGCGTAGACTACTCCGATCTGAATAAGGCGTGTCCCAAAGATAGCTTCCCGCTATCTCGGATTGACCAACTGGTGGATAGCATGGCCGGACACAAGTTTCTCTCATTTCCGGACGCCTACTCCGGGTACAACCAGATCACCACGCATCCCTTAGATAGATAGAAGAACACCTTTGTCACTGACAGGGGACTCTACTGTTACCGGGTCATGCCATTTGGCCTGAAAAATGCTGGGACAACGTATCAGAGACTGGTGAATCAAATGTTCGCCAAACAGATCGGACACACCATGGAGGTGTATATGGACGACATGCTGGTGAAGAGTATCAAAGCCTCTGACCACCTTTTTGATCTCGAAGAAACATTCAACGTCCTCCGTGAATATCAAATGAAGCTTAACCCCGCCAAGTGCGTATTCAGGGTTGAGTCAGGGAAATTCCTGGGCTTCCAAGTCAGCCAGTGGGGTATCGAGGCGAACCCAGACAAGATCAAAGCCCTCCTGGACATGAAATCACCTCGAACTCTCAAAGAAATACAATGTCTCACAGGAAGAGTCGTAGCCCTCGGACGTTTCATATCTAGGGCTACAGACAAATGCCTTCCTTTCTTCCAGCAGCTGAAGGGCCACAAGAGGGCGAAATGGACACCGGAGTGCGAGCAAGCCTTCTAGCAGTTGAAACAGTACTTGGGATCACCGCCTCTCTTGTCCAAGCCGAAAGAAGGAGAGCCCTTGTTCCTCTACCTCACAATTTCGACTTCATCCGTCAGCTTGGCTCTGATCCGAGAAGTCAGAGCCAAGCAGTACCCCGTGTACTATGTAAGTAAAGCCATGGTACCGGCCTAGAAAAGGTACCAATCCTTGGGAAAACTGGCACTCTGCCTCGTCGTATCGACCAGAAGACTCTGACCATATTTTCAAGCCCATACCGTAGTCGTACCGACAGAATCATCCCTGAGGCAGATCCTCCAAAGACCCGAAGTGTTAGGTCGGATGACCAAATGGGCTGTAGAACTTGGAGAGTTTGACACTTAGTTCTGACCCAGGACGACACTCAAGGGACAAGTTGTGGCCGACTTCATCGCCGAATTCACAACTCCGGATGAGGAGCAAGTCAGGAAGGAAGTCGAAATGACACCACCCGTCTCGCTGAGCAATCAAGAGCTTGCGTCAGATCCAGGATGGGTCCTTCATGTTGATGGATCTTCCAACATTAAAGGAGTAGGTGCCGGTGTCGTCCTGGTTGCACCGGATTCAACGACGATTCAATACGCCATCAGGCTCGGGTTCAAAGCTTCAAATAATGAGGCCAAATACGAAGCACTGCTAGTTGGACTCCGGCTGGCAGCGAGCCTAGGTGTTCAGACCCTGCAAGTCCGCAGTGACTCACAGTTAGTGGTGAACCATATCTCTTCGGAGTACGAAGCTAAGGAGGTCAGAATGATCGCCTACCTCGAAGAAGCGAAGAAATTGATCGAGAAGTTTTGGAGCTGCACCATCCAGAAGATCCCCAGAGCTAAGAATTCATGGGCCGACGCCTTAGCAAGGCTCACCTCGGCCTCCGAGGGAAAGATCCCACGTTTTGTTCCGGTCGAGTTCGTTAAGCACCTAAGCATCGGCCAGTCAGAGGAGGTCAGCACCGTCCAGTCCATCCTCAGTTGGATGGACCCCATTTTCAATTATCCATCAACTGGCGAAACCCCCTCGGATAAGCTTGAGGCAAGGTGACTTAGGGTCCGAGCGGCACGTTATGCCATATTGAAGGGAGTACTGTATAAGAAGGGACATTCTTAGCCTTACCTTAGGTGCCTCTGGCCGGACGAGGCCAATTACGTGATTTGGGAGATTCACAAGGGAATCTGCGAAAATCACTCGGCCAGCCGTGCCTTGGCCATGAAGATACTTCATCAAGGGTATTTCTGGCCAACTCTCAAGCAAGACTGAGGATTTTGTTCTAAAGTGCGACAAGTGTCAGCGTTTCGCTGCCGTGCTGAGGCAACCGGCAAAGGAAATGACCCCCATGAGTGGGCCATGGTCTTTCGCCCAATGGGGGATCGACATCATCAGCCCCTTGCCCACTGGGAAGGGACAGGTCAAGTTTGCTATAGTCGTGGTCGACTACTTCACCAAGTGGGCCGAGGCTGAGTCAGTTACAAAGATCATCGAGCAGAAAGTGATCGACTTTATGTGGAAAAATATCATCTACCAGTTCGGGATTCCGAGGACCATCATTTTTTATAACGGTCGCCAATTCGATAATGAGAAGTTCTGTAGCATGTGTCGAGGGCTTGGCATCGTGAACGCTTACTCATTGCCTCGGCACCCGCAATCGAACGGACAAGTAGAGACGGTCAACAAGATTATCAAGCATCATCTCAAGACGAAGCTGGAAAAAGCAAAAGGAAATTGGGCCGAAGAGATCCCCTTCGTCCTCTGGGCTTACAGGATTACAGCTCAGACTTCGACGGGCGAAACCTCATTTTTGTTATCCTACGGCTCGGAGGCAATGGTGCCAGTGAAAATCGGACTCCCTATGGCACGGGTTAGGGGTTTCGAAGAAAGTTAAAACTTCGAGCAGATAGCGGCTAATCTGGATTTACACGAGGAACTCTGAGAAGTTTCTAAGCTCTGAACAGCGGCTCGACACCAGTAGGTAGCGCGCTTCTACAATTCTAAAGTTAAAGTTAGGCACTTCCGACTAGGAGACTTAGTCCTCCGATCGGTTTTCCAGAACACGGTCGAGCTAGGGGCAGGAATGCTCGGACCCAATTGGGAAGGTCCATATTGTGTGGTCAGATCTGCCAAATCGGGCTCGTACCACCTGGAAGACCTCGAAGGCCATCATCTCCCTCATCCATGGAACGCCGAGCTCTTGAAGATCTACTACCCGTGAGGAAATAGCCTTTAAGGCTCATGATGCAATGCATGCTTCTAAGCGACTAGCCTTTAAGGCTCTTAATAAAAGACCGATTCTACCTTTGAATGCTTGTTCGATTGCCCTATCCGCACAAGTACGAGATAAATGGTCCGATCCCTTAAGGAATTGGAACCCAACCTTATGAGAGATCGACGAGGCATTCCTCAAAGGGAAAAAGCCTAATAAATGGTCTGATCCTCTAAGGATCAGAACCTAACCCCACAAAAGATCGACAAGGCATCCCTTCAAGGGAAAAAAACCTAATAACGATCCGACCCCCCGATTAAGTGTTCGACTCGGCATACAACAAAACAGAGGCGACGAGCCAAGTATCCCAGGGGGTCGGACCCAACTAAGGCTTGGGCCGAGGAGACTCGGATAATCAACCCCAAAAACTAAATGGCAGCGGACTAAGCTCATCAGCTCAACATCTCAAGAAAATCAACAATGTGACAAGAATATTTTTCACTAAATCCCCTCGGAGGGACAAAAGTACATAGGTACATTGATAGCTGAAAAAAAAAAGAAAAAAAAGAGAAGTCTTCAAGCCGGAGGAGGAGCTTGGGCATCAGGAACCTGGGCGTCAGGAGCCGGTTCCGAGCGGACGATGTCAGCCGAGGTATCTTCGGAGTCATCGGGCAAGAGGAAATCAAGATCTAGGTCTGGGTACAAACCCAGAACCGCCTCGAGGCATGCGTCGAAGCCGCGGCTGTAGAACGTTGCGGCCTCAGCATCCCTTTCCTTAAAAGTCTTGAAGTTCTTGATGGCAGCAGCAACCGCTGCGGCCAAAGAGGCCTCGTCCTTCACCCTCTGGACCTCCATGGCTTGATTCACAGCTCATGTCCGCTCCTCAGCCACCTCGGCCTTGGCACGACTCAGAGCTTCCCCAAGCCGAACTGTCTCTATGGTCAAGGAGTCCGCATGGGCCTTGGCAAGGATCAGCTCAGCAGTCACTGCGTCACCACTCTTCTAAAAATCATCTGCCTTATCCTGCAGATGTAGCTCCTTGGGCTCCAAGTCCACGATGACTCCCTGAAGTCGGCTGACCCTGGCCCTCTCGCCCGTAATCTGTTGGTGGAGGCCAGTTTCCTCAGACCTCAAGGCAGCCACTTCGGCCCGGAGAGCCTCAAACTCCGATTCCTTCCCCTTGTACTCTCGCACTCTCTGCCGAATGGAGAGAAGCACCGGGACGGCCTGAATAGAAAATAAAGATCAATATCTACGGAATGTGTATAACAACATCAAAGAAAGGTCTTCTCGGAGACATACCATATAGCATACGAAGGAGAAGTCGTTCAGGAAGCCTCCCTTCGATCACTCAAGAGTCTGAGCGATGTCTTCCTCCTTGGCATGCTTGGCCGCCCACAAAGCCAAGCACGCCATGTGATAGCCGGGTTCGAACCTCCCCCCGCTCGTGCCCGCTTGGGCCGGCCGAGTTTTGACCCTCGGCGCGAACCTCCCTCTCAACCTCGGGAGGAGGGGGGGAAGGCACATTTTCGGCCACCCTGTTGGCTCCCTCTCTCTCAGAGGATGAGGGAATGGCGATGGGGGGCTCGGGGGCTGTGGCGGGAACGGTTGTAGGAGGAACGGCGACGGAGGGAGCCCGAGCAACAGAGCTCGGCGCAGCCAGGGTGTCAGCCTCGGTCACTCGGACGACCCCCGGAGGAAGACGTACCACTGGCCGAAGCACGACCGGAGGAGCCACGGTAGTGCTAGGGCACTTCAGAATAGGGAGCGAGGAGGGAGTGTCAGCGGGCCTCGGTGCCGGACTTGATGTAATTGATGCAGCAGAAGATTCCCCCCCACGAGGGGGAACCGGCTTCTTCTGAGTGATCTTCACTCGGGGGGCTTCTTTGAGTAGATCCGCTGCGCTCGGAGCTGCCTTCCTCTTACGCATCCCGAACGCCTTATCCATGCCTGCGAAAGAAAACTGTCAGCTACTAAATAAGTGAAGGAAAGATTATTGAAGAGGTCAGGACAGCTTACTCAGAGATGTGGCCAGAGGTTGGGATTTGCAGAGCCTGGACCAGTGAAGGTTGGCCGCAGTTATCAGATCGGCCCAAAAGTGAAGCGACTCTAACCGCGTTTTGGCCTTTGCAACCTGATTCTTCTGGTCCGAGTCTAGGAGTGGCAACCCCTTTGCAAAAGCTGCAAAATAAAAAAATATCACTTCTATGAAAACAGGTGGAAATTAAAATAGTGACTCAGATGCAAAATGAAGTCCGACCTGGCTTTGTAAAATGGGTCGGAACCCAAGTTGTCAAGGTCCCAAGCTCAGCCGTCGGGGCCTCCCAATCACCTGCCATCCAGAACTATTTGTTCTTCCAGTCCTTGTTGGAAGACGGCAGGTGCATCACCAACCCTGACCCTTTGCTCCCCCGAGTCGCGAAATAGTACCATGAGTCGTTGCTATCATGCTTGACTATGTACAGGCTCAGCAGCTCCTCTGGGGTCAGCTCGGGGTTCCCAACTTGCTTTCAAATTATGTTAGCTAAGATCATCACCCTCCATGCATTCGGAGCGAACTATCCAGGAGCCAGCCCGAGGTAGGTCGCTACCTTCCTAATGAAGGGATAAGTGGGAGACGGACCCCACACTGCAGCGCGTAGAGAAAAATGACCACCTCACCCTTAGCTGGAGCTCTAGCAATGTCCAAAGGGCTAGGAGCCCTTATTTGCACGGAGTCGGGGACTTGGAACTCCAAGTGGATCCATTCTATTTGGGATTCTGAAATGACAAAACCTCCAGGGACAACGTCTGCGGTCCACAGATTTTCAGGCATATCAGTGGTAGTAGGAGTTTCGACTCGACGTGCTTGAGGAGCAGCCTTCTTACTGGGTTGCTTTGTCCTAGCACCCAGTGTCTTTTGCTTCCGAGGCGGGGGGTACGGGAGAGCGGCTTCGAAAGGGCCCTCGGAAGACCCGCTTTCGCTCCTTGTACTCCCTGGTTCGGAGTCGTCGCCATACTCGCAGACCATCTCCAGATCAGAAGACATTGAAGAAACAAGGATGGAGGTGAGCAAGACTCACCGGATGATAGCCAAAAATCACCTTTCTGCCGGAAACCTCGAGTTTGGCCGGAATCGCCTCTCATCGAAAATCGCCTCTCTGGTGTGCTCTCACAAATCAGGACGTCAAAATGACTAACTAATGCCCGGAGCGCCTTATATAGGCAGCGAACAATTCTTGCATTGATGGTAAGCTTTAATGGCAGCAGCCGAATCGGCACAAACCGATCTCCGAGTACACCTGGCAATGTTGCATTGGCGGGATACGAACCGATCGTACGGCTCTGACATCGGGCTACGTACCTCGACAGGTAAAGTGACGCCCCGGCACTCGGAGCCGTCAGGCGCACGCCTCCTGCCTGCGTGGTCACTTCTCATAGGCTGGGAGGAGATTTGGAATCGTAACCGTCGTCACGTGTTGGCCAAGGCGACTAGCGCGCGTGATTCGAGATCTATCATCATTGCGGCGAGGATGGGAGATTTCCTACCTAAGTACTCTCCGAGCTACCAAGTAAACTCGAAGAGTAGGGGGCTTCTGTTATGGGAAATATGAGCTCACAATATAACGTTGCTCTGAGGGCAAGTCTGAGCCGAGTCGTGACCCTCCCGACCTGTTTCAAGACGCGACCCATCCGAGCAGCTGACTTGGTTGAGGTCGAATTCTGGATTATGATCCGATCGGATGATCGTCTACGCTTTAGCCGCTCTGCTCTAGCCTACATTTCGAGGTGAACGACGTTCTGAGCCGAGCATACAGTCTGAACAGAGCGAACGTTCCAAGCTGAACACATGTTCAAATGTGCATATCCCACTCGTTGAACGTGAAAACTGCCATAACCAAACGTGGCCGATAACCTAGCTCGCAAATATGCATAATCCGCCAGATACACTACATGATCGATAGATTGTGGAGGGTATCTCCACGATCCGGGAATCCCCCTGATCGTGCCGAGATTATCGGATCCGGACCACTCGATAGCCAAGTATAAATAGTACATCACGCCATATCTACAGGTACGTAAAATCGAGCTCTCCTCTACACTCTACTCAGACCCTGATTCCCTTGTCCTGACTTAGGCATTGGAGGGTCCCCCGGCTTAGCCAGGGTCACCTTTGCCTGCTTTCCTGGTGCAGGTTCCAGAGATCATAAGTGGTGGTCGACGTGGAGGGAGGGCTGACCGGATTTTAGCATCAACAATCACTATGTAAATTTTCTTCACTAGTTGAATCATCTTGATCTGAGAATGTGAACTTGGCTACAGTCATAAGGGCTTTTACATCATTGCCCGACTCGGTTTTAGAATCTTCTGATTCAGAAGAGGCTTCAGAATTAGATGATTCGTCCCATGTAGCCAACATACCCTTCTTCTTGGGTTTGTCCTTTTTAGGACATTTGTTTGCTAAATGCTCATATTCTTGGCAGTTGTAACATTGAATATCTTTCAAAGACTTACAAGTTCTAGACTTTGGTTTAGATTGTTTCTATTCGTTGGTCTTTTGAAAATCGACCATTTTCTTACTTTTAAAAATCTTGTAAACCTTTTTTGCTAAAAGCGCCATATCATCTTCTGAATTTTCTAAATCCGAGTTTTCTTGAGAAATACCTTTAGAAGATGTTAAAGTAATAGATTTTCCTTTAGGAGCTTTAAAATTTTATTCATAGGTTTGTAAAGAACCAACTAGTTCTTCTACCCTCATGTTATCCGTATCACGAAGTTCCTAGATCGCGGTTACTTTTGAGTTGAACCATTCAGGAAGAGAGCGTAGTATCTTTGCACACACTTTACTTTCTGGGATTTTATTGCCAAGACCCCACATTGAGTTTACAATGTCATTCAATCTAGTGTAAAAGTCCATAAACATTTAATTTTCCTCCATATGAATTTTTTCAAATTTAGTTGTGAGGAGTTGGACTTTAGATTTCTTGATGATTGAAGTACCCTCGTGAGTCATTTCTAATATATCCCAGGCTTGCTTTGCAGTATCACAGGATATGATTCTTTTAAACTCATCCGGTGATAGCACGCAAGTGATAGCATTTAGTGCTTTAGCATTGACACTACTCTCACTTTTCTGAAGTGTAGTCCATGAGAAATAACGAGACACTCTCATTGTTTTTGAACCATTGGTTCCAGTCACTTCTGTGGTAGGGGGTTTCCATTCGATCACTATGGCTTGCCACACACTCTCATACATTCATTTGAGGAAGATCCTCATTCTGGCTTTCCAATAGGCATTATTGGAGCCATCAAATTGTGGAGGCCTAGTGACTGAAAGGCTATCGAAATTTGAAATTTTTTTATATAGTTTAGATCGTTAGCTCAGGAAATAAATCCAAATAAAAAGTAACAAGAACGAGCTATTAGGCTCTGATACCACTTGAAATGGCCAAGCTATATGTCTTAGAGGCGGGGGGGGGGGGGGGGGGGGGGGGGCGGAGGGGGGGGATACAGTGGAATAAAATAAAGAAATAGCCTTACAATAATAAATCAATTCACAATGCTGAAATTAAATCAATCTCAATAAACAAGCATTGAGAGGTTGATACAAATTCAGTTCTAAGCACAACCTTACACCATAATAAATAAGGGCTTATGGTAGGACAACTTTATTTCTAGAACGTCTTTTGAATCAAGAACTCAATCTGAATAGAAATAAATAAATAGTAAGGGATTGAATTAAATTGCAGAAATTTAAATCTAATTTATTACAACATTCCCACACTTACTTGAAATGTAAATTGTTACAGCATTCACATCCACATGTACATTCCAAAAAACTGAATGATGAAAGATAAAGAATTAAGCAAGCATTCAATCCACAAGACAAAGAGTTATAGTGGTTCGCCTGTGTGTTCACCAACTGTTAAACAACAGCCACACAGAATGCTACTCCACTCCTAATATCCTCACAGGGATATTAGCGTTCACAATCAAAATAGGTTTCACAAGTTCACCTAAAACCTTCATAATTGTGTCTTTTTAACTTGGGCTTACACAATCCAAAAACCCACACTATTCTGAGTTTTCTGGCTCTCCTCACATAACCACACAAATGGAATTTTTCTGACGAATCCCAAACAAAAACCAAAAAAATGAAAATTTTACAGAATTGTAAAATACCTAGATTTCTACTCTTGTAGCAACCTGGAAGAACCAATTGGAGCAGATGTTTGAATATGAAATTTTAATGTCTAATACTCACTTTATAATAGTTCTAAGTTCTAATTGATTTTAAATTAAATTAGACTGGGCTTGCTCTATTTGATTTTAATCCCAAGAAGAAGGAAAATAATATTTCCTCTTTTCATATCAGATTGGAATATAGAATAAAATCAAATAGTAAAAAGATAACAAAAGAAAATAAAATTATGCACAATATAGCTTAAAATCAAACACGTTATCTCAGAGTGGAGCTTCGAATTCACTTAATTTTTGATGAAAAACTCTGAAATTTGTGTGCTATTTATAACTGCAGAAATTCATCTTCAACTGGTCCTAGGTCACCACGACTGGTTGAAGAAGAAACGTATTTTTGAATTTTCGGGCACGATCAGATAAAATCGTTACACGACCGGTCATAGTCAGTCCACGACTGGTCGAAGGCAGTCCACGACCGGTCGAGACCCTTACACGACTGGTCGTGCGACACTTGATTTAATCACTGGAGTTTGAGTCGTAGCTCCATGACTGGTCGAAGGTTGAGTCGAGACCATCCCACGACCGGTTGAGCAAACTCCAGGACTGGTCATATCCGAACAGAAAAAATATGATAATTTGCAACCAAACTACGACTGGTCTTGGAATTTCTTCGACTGGTCAAACCAGTGCTTGGACTAGTCGAACAGGGTCCAGGACTAGTCTTAGAATAGACTAAAATCACTTACAAAAGATATATGAATTATGTATCCAAAGTGACCTACTCTAGAGGTCAAACTAAGGTCTATCAAACCTCAATAAGTAAGGACATTGAACCTTCATTTGCTTAGACTTTGAACTTTACGAAGCTTGAGTTCTTCTTGATGTAGCTTGAACACTTCACAAGATTTGAAGTCAATGTCAATTTGAGTTGCGCTCAGTTCCCTAGCTATGCTTGAGTCTTGATCTTGAATATATGTGAACTTTGAGTCTTGAACTTGAACTTGAGCTAAAGCCTTCAACTTGAACTCTTCTTTAATATCGTCAATATTTTAGCTTGAACTAGCTTGAGGAGTTCATCTTCTTGTCTTGAAGTTTTGACGTCGTGTCTCGAACATATTTAACAAGATACAAACACAAGACACATATAGAGGTTTTGACACACAAAATTTGACAACCAAAGAGGATTTAAACCATAACACTTACAGGCCCCACTTCCTGATCGAGCTGGCTCATTCGATGGGCCAGGATAGTGGGAAACCATCCCGCGTGGTGGATCATTCCCATACATGTGGGAAATGACAGTTACAGTCACCCAACCTATAAAAATTATGGTCATTGGATGTAGGGCTTGAGTGCACTCCGTGCCTATAAAACTGGATCCATTCTCTCGGGATTCTCACCAACATTTCACGAAATAGAGAGAGAGAGAGAGAGAGTATAGGCAGGTGAGCTCGGTGCTGTACTGCACTAAGCCAACCCATCTAACTTGGGTCGAGTTGGCTCAGTGCTGGCCATTGTGGCCATTGTAGGAGAAAGAGAGAAGGAAAGGAAAGATGGGGAGAGAGAGAGCTCAGCGTAAGCTTGACGCCACACTACACCAGATCGATCGAATCAGTTTGGGTTGAATGGGTCAGTGCAGACCAGAATGTCATTACAGAGAGGAGGTCAGAGGGTGAAATAAAGGTCGGTGAGGTTGGAGAAGAAGGAGCCCAGGTAACTCCCAACACCACCTTCTTTGTTTGTTTAACTTCCAACAAGGGTCGACTGATTAAACCTCTTGAGTAAGGACATTTCTGGCCGTTATTCCACTAAGTTTCAACAACCGAACAAAACCATTTCCAGGGCCAAATAGTGGCTCTGCTGCAAACTAAAGATCAGGCTAAATGATGTTTGGGGTTAGGACTAGAATTGGGCCAAACAATGGCCGCGTTAGGGGCCAAAGTGGACTAAAAAAGGACCTCCATCAGGCCTGGATTTAGGATGCTGAAGTTCCTTATCTGGGCCCTAGATCAGTGCTAAAAAATGCCCTCATGGGCCAAGATCATGACCGATAGCTGGCCTCAACTTCGCCTGATTCAAGGCCTCAGCTAGCCTCCAAATCTGAGCCTTTCATCAAGGTAAAAACGGCCCTCAAGGGGGAGTCGAGGGCTGACCTTATTTGGGTCCTACAACGGCAGGAATCAGCCCTCATTTATGTTTTGATTGGACTATGAGCAGGTCTCTAGCCTACGCTGAAACCAGTCCAAAGTCTGGGCCAAAAATGGCCTTCAGTCAGCCATGGATTGGGCTCAAACTAAGATCTGAGATGGGCTGTATGCGGTGTGAAACCAGACCTCCATTGGGCCAAGCAGTCTGAGTCCTGGCCTAGCACAGTTAACACATGGGGGGCCTGGGTCTAGCCGTGCACACACCACAGTGGGCCTCACCTTAGATTCAGGATGGGCCACACCTAAGTTGGCTCAGTGGGCCTCACCTTGAATTTCTATGGGCCTCACTCAAAATTGATATGGGCCCAAAACTTTTAAAGCCACATTTCAGGCCTAGTCTAACAATGTCTTTGGCCATTGGGCCAGGCCTGAGGAGGGGACAACAATGGGTTACCTAACCCCATTTCTGGACTTGATATGGGACCCAATGGCTAGGCCCAGGGCAAGGCCCAACTCGGCCCTCAATTTAGAATGATTTTAGGCCCAAAGCTAAGCCACTGGCTGGACCAAAACTTGGTAGGCCTATTCACCCTAATGCTGGCCCCAAATAACCTCATTAATGGGGCCCTTCAAGCCCACACTTGACCCATTTTTTTATACAATTACCATTGTTATTATTAGGATTGTTAATATTAGCAAGGATTTGCCATTAATGGATCGTTGTGCTAAACTAGTTATTATAAATAGATTACATTTTTTAAATATTAGTATCGTGTTTATTATTCTTAAATATTCATTTTTGGCTGGTCATTAGTGTCACCATAATGATTACTTGCTACATTAACAAATGTTAATTGTAACCCCAATATTAACAACTATTCTCTAATTATTATATTAACATTGTTACCATTTCCATTGTTAATAGGATTGTTAAATATTAGGATGCATGACCATTAGTAAATTATCTATTCTAGTAATAGTTATTATATAAAATAAATTACAATGATATCATTATGAGATGCATCGTCTAATCATAAATAGTATATCATAATATTAATTATTATCATAATGATCATTAACTAATATCAACTATAATACTAATATTAGTAAATATTTTTAACTATTAAATCAGCATTTGAAAACTATTATACAACAAATACAATTTGAACCCTAGAGTTAAGGCTATAACTAAGCTCTAAGATAAAACCCTAAACTCTAAAAGTAATCCAAACCCTAGGTCGTAGACACTTAGTTGAATATTAATCTCATGTACAACTTGACAATCTATGATAGGACTCAACTCTAAGGGTGCACGTACTTCCTAGCAACGTCAGTTAGTGATTCAAGTATAAGGTGATGATTCTTCTCCTTGAGCTTTCCATCTTCTCATTAGCTTAAGTTATAGTTTTTATTGAAAATTATAATTGATATCTCTCTTATAATCATATATGTTAGCTGGTGAAAATTGAATTGATATATTGCTGCTTAATGTTTATCTTGTATATTTGTTCATGCTTGTGGATTATTTGTGTTTTGCTTATAGACTTTAAACTGGTACATTAGTGGGAAACTCCCACCTATAAATGTACACCCGTACTTAGGATGTAACCCGACTGGTTGTGATTAAAATGGACCTTTGACTTAGTGGTTATTGAGTGGTGGTCTAAATGGATCATTGATGTGGGCATACCATCCAGGGTTGTTGTGTCCAATGGTTTTAATGGATGTTCTTTTATCGCATGGTTTTAATACTCTCCCTATGAGGCCTATTTTGAAATTGCCCTATGTAGCATGTTTGATATCGTCCTATGTGGCTTTGTTCTGGTATTTTCCCTATATGGGATCGATGTTTTATACCATGCAACAACATGATGGTAAGCCCCATATACTCTAATATGATTGGCCACTAGTCGACGAGTTTTCATTAAGTATCCTATGATGGTAGCCTCATGGGTCGGAGATGGTGGTAATGGGACACTATGCCTCAGCTATCGTTCTACGCTGGGCCATGTACTCCCCGTAGTGACCTTTGAGCTTATCTAAACTGGCTGGTTGTAAATGGAATAATAATGACTTGGCTAATCATGCATACATGCAATATTCGATGGCTTGGATCACTTTGCCCTGCGATTATGCTGAATGTTGTGCTTATGACTAGCCATTTAATTTATGATGATGACTTGGATCTTCATGCCCATGCAATTATTCCAAGTGTTGCGCTGATGACCAGTCACATCTTTGGGTGACAACCCCATTGCCTGTCTGGATGTTTTTCCTGAGGCACAGCCCATCTGGATGTTTTTCCCAGGGCACAGACCGTCTGGATGTTTTTCCCAGGTCCATGATTGCATTCATGCATCCATGCATCTAATAAGACTACATTTACTTTGTTTTGGTTGTATAGTTGTTTTATAACTATGCTTACCTAATGCAGTGATGTGTAATCTTGAGGAAAATTTACACTGAGTTGGCTACTCTTCCATCAAATATACAACCGTACAGGAGTACAGGTGTCTTTAATGATATGTATGTCCAGACTTGATGAGGAGTAGGGTACGATCGCTGGGGATGCAAGGCGGTATTTACCTAGAGGAGTTGCGTGATCTTGCGGCCTATATTTATATACTTTCTTCTATTCTTCGTGTATTAAATTCTTATAAATCATGTCCTTGTTAAATTCAGAGACATTGGTTTGTATAAGTCATTATGGGTAGCTTCTTGTATATTTGAATGATAATGAAATTTTGCTTTATGTTGATTTGTTCACATTACGCTTATTTGCTTACTCTGATGAAGGAAAAAAAGAATGTACACTCGAATTTGACCATCCTTTAAGGTTAACACTCGGGTTTTTAGGACATGGGTCATATACTCGGATCCTGAAAAGTCGGGGCATTATAGGTGGTATCAGAGCATAGTTTGGATAAACTTGGCCTTGGGAAATGATCTTATACAAACTTTAAATATCTCAAGTTAGGATGCTTGATATTAGAAATTTGAACCTAGGTGAACCTCCCTTAGACATAGGAGAATGAATGAGAATGTAGAAACTCAAACTTAGGTTCCCTTAGAAATGATTTTGATGGAAATTCAAAATTTTATAGAATTCCATCTGAACTAAGGACAAAATGTGAAACATAGAAATTTCAAACTCTAGGTTCCCTTGAAAAATTTAAGTTAAACAATTGGATCTTAAGTTTAGAAGAAATTCCTTAGAAATTATTTGAATAACCATTTGGACTTATGTGAATGTTCCCTATAGTTAGGAGAAATCGAGAATATAAATAGAAAGTCAAATGTAGGCCCCTTGGGAAATTGTTTGGATAATCATAGAACTTAGAAATGAATTTACTACCCTTGAAGTTTTAGGTTAGACCTTTGGATGTTGACTTATATAGAAATCCCTTAGAATTAGGAAGAAATGAGAATGTAGAAACTCAAAATCTTAGCCGCCCCCCCCCCCAATAATCGTTTTGGATGATCGTGAGACTTAGAGATGAACCCAGGTTCTTTTGAAAATATAGATACTCAATACTTTAGGTCTCTTGAGGAAGTTGTTGGATAATCTTAGAAATTTCAAACTGAACTCAAGTCCCTTGAACATTTTAGGTTAAGTCATTTTAACTTAGAAGCAAAATTTAGCTCCCCATTATTGAATATCAAGGTAGCTGCTTAAACTTGAAAACTAAACTTAAATGTTATAGGTGGACGAATACCATTGCAACGTACATAAGACCAAGTGAAAACATTCCCTAAACTTAACTCCCAAAATACAATTCTTAGACACCTAGATTTTGAACTCTTTTAGAAATTTCATTAGTTAGAAATAGTGGCATCACAATACTTAGCATATGAAGCAAACTTAGCTAGACTTCATAAACAATTCCTAACCCACCACGTTGTGCATTGGGTTGGACATAAACACTCCCTAAATTTAAGAGAGTGCGATTGGAAATGTAATTTAAATCCCTTAACACGTCTTTTTACTTAGAATTTATATTTCCTATAAATTCTAGCACATGAAATTAATTAGAGGTGAAATTAGGGGATTTTGGTTAAGTCTTCAACCCTATGCTACGCATATTATGATTAGATTTGAAATCCTAAGCTGTAACATCCCGAAAATCGGGGGGTCGAGCAAAAACCCAACTCCCGAGTTCCAACATGTTATTTATGCAACATAGATATGTATGATTGAATGTTGTCTATGATAACGTATTAAACATGAGTGAGATTAAGCTAGAACCGCATATCATACTCCAGAGACAGTTAAATTAACAAGCGGAAGACTGTGATAATATGTATAACATATATAAACTTTTGTATGTCTCCAGAGTGTGAACATGTTACCAGGTTATATACGTACATGTATACTCCAAAAGTAGACAAAACGAATATACATGAGTACGCTAAAAATATAAAATGACAAGTATCAAAGTATCTAATCAACCTCCCTGTAATCCTGTTAATCAGAACACGCATAAAGGAGGGATCCTCCTCATCATCATCAAGTCCAGCTCCGCCTCACAGGCCGCGCCATCATCTGCAATCACAATAGGGACTGGTGGGTGTCCGGAAACACCATCCCGTAACGTGGGAGTGAGTAGCTAACTCAGTGGAATAATAGAGCAAGGATTAACATGTTCTCAAATCAATCATGCGATAATAGTAAAGCAGTAAATTAAACAATCCTAAAACTGTTGTTAATGCAATATGACATGACGTGATGTATGCCCTCACCGACGATCTCCCTCATACGGCACCATCTTACGACCGCAGCATGCCACACTCTCTAAAGTGCTCCACATCTTCCAGGCACATGCAATGTAATGGTGATATGATTTTTGAGTTGTTATTAGTCCATTCAAACAGCAAGATTGGAAAACTAAGGTACTTCCCTTATATCAATCCCAACACAGATCCTGTCTAGGGTCGTCACTCCTAGTAATCTCATACGATGTATATTTTGTAGGTCGCTGCAAGGGCTGCCAGGGCTGTTGCACGCACTCGTTGCTCCGCTCCCCCATCACCTCATCAATACAGGCCTACTGTACTCTACTGCTACTGAAGGGTCGTCACCTCCCGTAGACTCAGAATACGCTCGCGGTCACTACAAAGGACTCGTCGCCTGATCAGTGTAGGCCGACAGCAAGAATATAGTGTCCCATACCACCATAATCTGCTCACGAGACTAGGTGCTCACTGGTCACTACGGGGAGGTTTGTGGCCCCAGCGTAGGCCGACAGCTCGACCATGGTGTCCCATACCACCATGCCCGGCTCATGAGTCTTCGTGGATCAAGGTACCATGGTTAACAGGATTTATAATGGTAAGTTCAGTACCCTAGGTTCAAGCAGTTATGACTCATGCAGGGTGAACATACAACGGCCAGTTGGGTTACTTGACGAGCTCGACTAGCGCGATCGCATCTCATGTAGAACGACATGAAGTGCGTAAAACACTTCCCGTGGCCTAACCACTGCCGCCAACTCCAGAACACGGCTCGCGTTCATCGACGCGTCGTTCGTGGCGAAGATAAGCTAACCACGAATTCGCTCGGTTACCGACTGCCTGGACTAAGTATAGTCCCAAACATGCGGAATCACATCAGCAAAGCATGTGAAAGTATTGGAAATGAAATACAACCATATGAGCATGTTAACACATGTTGTAACATACAACTTAAGCAAATCACCTGATACATGCCTTTCATACATATAATGAAATTATGCAAATCGCCAACATATAGGAAATCATTTCCATCAGAAAATTAGTTGAGAATTCAATCTCGAACTAAATCATAATGAAATCATCAAGCACATGTTATAACATACAGCTTAAGCGAATCGTCAAGCACATGCATTTCATTCATATCATGAAATCATGCATATGGCTAACATGTAGGAAACCATTTACACCAACATATTAATTGAGAAATCAATCTCAAACTAATTCATAACACCATTTAATTCAATACATACTAATATAAGCATTTATGCAAACACTTACACTACACACTTAAGTCTACATATAGTATGTCGACCCGAAGTGCGCATTTAGGCAAATCTCTTCGCCAAACTAATTATGCACGCATTCCTAACATTCTAATGCGACAACAAATCATGTCAATCACATCAGCAAAATATGAATGAAATCAGTACTTCCTACAAATGACTAAAATGCCCTAAATCTCATATTCTTCGTTGATTTACGAAACAGGAAACGGACAGCATGTTGTACATGTCAAACGGCGTTGCCATCGATAATCTACTATTAAACGACATTGAAAGCTTTAGAAATAGTCAATCAAAGCGTCTAAAATCCGCACCTTGTCTCTTATAAACGTGTGAATTCGAACGGAGCGTATACGCTTCGTCTACGGCAAATAGAGGACCTAATTTAAAAGATCTATCAGCCAACATGCTATGGAAATGGAGGAACACCAAATCAGCAAATATCTAGGGTATTTTTTTACCTAGAAAAGTGAAGAAATCACCGGAAAAGTGATTGAGTTGCGTTGCCTAAGCACATACAGCACGTGGCACAAGCAGCAGGGAATTCTCTCCCACCTTCTCCCACAAACTCTCACCTTTTCTCTCTCCCAATCTAGGGATTTTTGAAAATTCGGATGCGAGAGAGGAGTGAGGGTTTCAACCCTTTTTATAAGCCCAAACTTGCCCGAAATAGGCTCGGGAACAAGTTTCACTTGAGGGTAACCAAGTCGGGGCTGTTTCAGTCCAAAAGGACATTTCTGGTGGTCCCCTGGCCGAACGCGATCGGACTTAAGCTCATGCATACTGGATCTAGCATACATCAAGTTTTCAGTCCGGCAGGGTTCGCAGATCGCACGTGGCTGTCCAGTTTCAGTTCAGCGGTCACCGCACGTAGATCAGGGCTGCAAGTCTCATGATATGAAATAGAAATTTTTCCTGATCCGAGGGTGTAATTTGGCTGAATTCTGACGGTCAGAATGCTTAATACTGACACGTCAAGTCGTGTGCCAGATTTGAATTTGAAATTCCAATTCTGTCCCTATTCGCACTCTCTTCAGTCCGGGCTCAATGAAATAGCCTGTGATTATCGGTTGGACTTAATTTTCGAAATGATTGTCAAGTCTAGTTAGGCGGTTCTAACGGTCTAAGATAGCAGGTATCGGACTTTCGACGCGCGGTCTAGATCCAACACAAAATTTCAAAGTGGTCCAGAGAACAAACCTGCTTAGAGTTTGGTCCGAGGTTATAAAGTATTATAGAGTCATACGTTCTACTCGATTTGGGTCTTGTAGAACGTATTTAAAGTGATCAGGGACTGTTTCCCAGCTACTCCAACGTTGCGCTAGCTAACTTATGTTTAGTTTCTAAAGGAATTAATCCAAAGTGGTTTCTTTGGCTATGGAATTGGGTTCTGAGCGATTTTCCGGTTGTTTTAGTTGACCCATTGCCTAAGGACGTCTAATCCCAGGTTGGCCAAAATTCAGGGTGTTACATAAGCGATTTTAGAAATTTCCAACTTAAATTGCATCTTGAAATTTTTAGTTAGTGCGTTAAGGAATCAGAGTGCGCATTGGAAGCGTTATGGGCCACGTAAAATTTTCGGTTCTGAAAGTAAGAACATTACTTAATATTCCCAAGAAGACTAAAATAATTGGGATCACGAATTGATAGAACCATATTTAAGCAAAGTTACGCTGTTTGATCCAAATTCCATATCCTAGTAGATTCTAATGGTCTCAATGCCTTGATCAAGCAAAAGATCGGGATTTATCAGGGTTAGGAAATGATACAATGAGTCCTCTATTCTACGCAGACAGATGATCCATGTATCGGGCTCAAACCCACTACAACCATCTATTCGTGATGGCTCGAACATAGGAAATCATGGGATCAGTAGGCATGCAAATAAATTGCTAGTTTTCATTCTTAGAGACTTAGATTTTGAACTCTTTTAAAAATTTCATTAGTTAGAAATAGTTGTGTCACAATACTTAGCTTATGAAGCAAACTTAGCTAGACTTCATAAACAATTCCTTACCCACCACGTTGTGCATTGGGTTGGACATAAGCATTCCCTAAACTTAAGAGATTGCGATGGGAAATGTAATTTGAATCCCTTAACACATCTCTTTACTTAGAATTTATATTTCCTATAAATTCTAGCACATGAAATTAATTAGGGGTGAAATTAAGGGATTTTGGGTAAGTCTTCAACCCTAGGCTACGTATATTATGATTAGATTTGAAATCCTAAGAAAGTTTAGAAATTTCCAACTTAAATTGCATCCTGAAAATTTTAGTTAGTGCGTTAAGGAATCAGAGTGCGCATTAGAAGCGTTATGGGCCACGTAAAATTTTTGGTTATGAAAGTAAGAACATTACTTAATATTCCCAAGAAGACTAAAATAATTGGGATCACGAATTGATAGAACCATATTTAAGCGAAGTTGTGTTGTTTGATCCAAATTCCATATCCTAGTAGATTCTAAAGGTCTCAATGCCCTGATCAGGCAGAAGATCGGGATTTATCAGGATTAAGAAATGATACAATGAGTCCTCTGTTCTGCGTAGACAGATGATCGATGTATCGGGATCAAACCCACTACAACCATCTATTCGTGATGGCTCGATCATAGGAAACCATGGGATCAATAGGCATGAAAATAAATTGCTAGTTTTGGTAGGTACTAAGAAGAGTTATAAGTTTTCATGGAACCCAATCACAGTAGCCCATTAACTAGTCTAGAGACTTGATGAATTGGAGATCTCTTAAGAGAAGTTGTGATTTCATACTCAGACACATATGAGATAGGATACACCATTAGGATAACCATTCTACTTATACCATTAACAATTAGGGTGAATATTATTAAGTCCTGATAGTAAAACCTTCTTTAAGGGGGGTAGATGAAACAAGCCTTGTTCTAATAAGTCATTAGCACTTACATATACGAATAAACTTAGCATGAAGTACTAGTAAGTGCACACGGACACCGTAAGATAGACTGTTGTCCACATTCATAGTCGTAGTGATAAATTTCGGGGATGAAATTCTCTTTAAGGGGGGTAGATTGTAACACCCTGTATTTTCTAGTACTCGGGTGTTACAGTATAACTAAACTTGGCATAAATACAAGCCAGGCTTAAGTAAACATTCACATTCATCCTAGTTTAAATATGATCATTAAAATAGTCCCATCCATATGTGGACCCATTTGTCCGGTGTTGCTCCAATAATATTTAGTAAGTATATTTTGTTTATTTATAATAACATTACATAAGCATAGATAAAAAAATTATAGATGTATTTCGATAACCTATTTAACATATAGAAATGAATTGAAATAGAGTGATACGTATATATTTAATGTATATAAAATATTATGAAAATAATATTATATCAACTAAACATAGTGGATAATAATTTTACAATATAGAATTGAAATACAAATATCAACATAGTATTAAACATGTATACAAAGATTTATTAGATATTTAAATAAGATGTTATACTACTTAACAATGTGATTTTAAAAGGAGACATTGTACAATTTTCAATCCAGACATATGTGTAATATGATATTGTATATTAGGAATTATATATTAATAAATATGTAAATAGTAGCATGTTAATATTAGAAATTATATGCATATATGTGTATGAGATTTAATTATTTTAATTACAAGTAATATAAAAAGTAATGAAACCTACATTAATATTCGTATTGGTTAGTAATATGTGATGAAAGCTTTACAAAAGGACCATTAGGACCTTTTAACCGTTAAAGTCCAACTTCGGAATCATCCGACCACTAGATTGACGAGAAACTACCATACAACTACAAATCACGTTGTTGGCCCCTCCTGGAACTTGAATCTGCCCCATCTTTGGTCAAAGGGAATGATAGGGCCCACCAAGTGGAATGGACAGTGCGGATTTATTTTAATCAGAATGGTAGACCCCACACGGGGTGCATGCACACTATAATGGACTGTGCACGAAGTGTACTGGACCATGTCCAGGGTCAATTGGGCACTGACCCGTGAAAATTCAAAACAGAGAGGGAGAGGCCTCTTGCCTCATGCTTTAAACGCGATGGATGGACTGAGACCATTCATCACGTGTTGTGGCCCACCCCGAGCCACCATTCGGACAATCCAAGCCCTCCATTGGATAGGAAAGCCCTGGACGACTAGACCCACATTGTTCATCCCATGCATACGTGCGTATGCACGTGCGGTGCCAGTCACGGACGAACAACCGTATCCCCCAGGATCAAGCCATTGTGGAGTCCTCCACATTAGTAATCTGTGCCATCAACCCTCCCTCCATCTCAACCGCTCCTCAGGGTAGAAATTCGGGTGTTATATGCATTTTTGAAAGTAGGCAGACAACGGCCTGTAGAAGAAAAAGGCGTGGGAGACATTTTTTGTTTCGAAAAAACCTCTATGGCGCGATCTGAATTCCTCCTTGAGCCATGCGAAATGATCTCCATCGTCTGTTGTAGGGCTACAACGACTCTGTTCGAAAGGCTTCCCATCTCATGAGAAAACCAAGGAGGCACGGGAAAATCTCTTGAGATGTGAAAAACGGCGATGAATGGCCCCAAAAGTGGGCCCCACAGTGGTCGGCAGCCCCATCTAACCAGTCCAAACGGAGCGGGTCACCATGATAGGCTTAAGGCGGAAAATTGTCATTACAGGTGGCATCTTCTTCTTCGTTAAACTAGAAAACCCACTATGATAAGGTGGGCCCCGCTTCCTGATCAAGCTGGCTCATTCGATGGGCCAGGATAGTGGGAAACCATCTCGCGTGGTGGAACATTCCCATACATGTGGGAAATGATAGTTACAGTCACCCAACCATGAAGCCATGCGACAAAATTGTGGCCGTTGGATGTAGGGCTTGAGCGCACACCGTGCCTATAAAATCGGTTCCATTCTCTCGGGATTCTCACCACCATTTCAGGAAATGGAGAGAGGGAGAGAAAGAGTATAGGTAGGCAAGCTCGGTGCTGCACTGCACTAAGTCGAGCCATCTAACTCGGGTCGAGTTAGCTCAGTGTTGGCCATTGCCATTGTCGGAGAAAGAGAGAAGGAAAGGAAAGATGGGGAGAGAGAGAGAGCCCAGCGTAAGCTGGGTGCCGCACTGCACCAGATCGATCCGATCAGTTTGGGTCAAATGGGTCAGTGTAGACCAGAAATGCCATTACAGTGAGGAGGTCAGAGGGTGAAACAAATGTTGGTGAGGTTGGAGAAGAAGGAGCCCAAGTAACTCCCAACACCACCTTCATTGTTCGTTTAACTTCTAGAAAGGTTTGACTGATTAACCCTCTTGAGCAAGGCCATTTCTGGCCTTTATTCCACTGAGTTTTAACAACCAAACCGAACCATTTCCAGGCTAAATAGTGGCTCTGCTGCAAACCAAAGATCAGGCCAAATGATGTCTAGGGTTGGGACTAGAATCGGGCCAAACAATGGTCATGTTAGGGGCCAGAAGCGGACTTAAAAAGGACCTCTATCAGGCCTGGATTTGGGATGTAGAAGTTCCTTATTTGAGCCCTGGATCGTTGCTAAAAAATACCCTCAGCTAGGCCAGGATCATGACCGATAGTTGGACTCAACTAAGCCTGATTCAAGGCCTCAGCTAGCCTCCAAATTTGAGCCTTACATCAAGGTAAAAATGGGCCTCAAGGGGGAGCTGAGGGCTGACCTTCTTTGGGTCCTGTAACGGCTGGAATTAACCCTCGGTTATGTTTTCATTGGACTGTGAGCAGGCCTCTAGACTGCATTGAAACTAGTCCAAAGTCTGGGCCAGAATCGGCCCTTCAGTAAGCCGTGGATTGGGCTCAAGCTACGATCTGAGATGGGCCATATGCGGTGTGAAACCAGACCTCCATTGGGCCGAGCAATCCAAGTTCTAGCCTAGGACAGTTAACACATGGGGGGCCTGGGTCCAGCCGTGCACACACCACAGTGGACCTCACCTTAGATTCATGATGGGCCACACCTAAGTTGTAGCTCAGTGAGCCTCACCTTCAATTTCTATGGGCCTCACTCAAAATCGATGTGGGCCCAGAACTTTTAAAGACACATTTCAGGCCCAGTCTAACAATGTCTAAGGCCATTGGGCTGGGCCTGAGGAGGGGACAACAATGAGCTACCTAGCCCCATTTTTGGACATGATATGGGACCCAATGGCTGGGCGCAGGGCAAGGCCCAACTCGGCCCTCGATTGGGAATGATTTTAGGCCCAAAGTAAAGCCACTAGTTGGACCAAAACCTGGTAGGCCTGTTCACCTTAATGCTGGCCCCAAATAATCTCATTCATGGGGCCCTTCAAGCCCACACTTGACCCATTTTTATGTATTATTACCATTGTTATTATTAGGATTGTTAATATTAGTAAAGATTAGCCATTAATGGATCATTGTGCTAAACTAGTTGTTATAAATAGATTACATTTTTTAAATAGTAGTATCTTGTTTATTATTTTTAAATATTCATTTTTGGCTGGTCATTGGTGTCACCATAATGACTACCTTACTACATTAACTCATGTTAAGTGTAACACTAATATTAACAACTATTCTCTAATTATTATATTAACATTGTTACCATTTCCATTGTTAATAGGATTGTTAAATATTTGGATGCATGACCATTAGTAAATTATCTATTCCAGTAATAGTTATTATATAAAATAAATTACAATGATATCATTATGAGATGCATCGTCTAATCATAAATAGTATATCATAATATTAATTATCATCATAATGATCATTAACTAATATCAATTATAATACTAATATTAGTAAATATTTTTAACTATTAAATCAACATGTGAATGCCATTACACATCAACTACAATTTGAACCCTAGAGTTAAGGCTACAACTAAGCTTTAAGATAAAACCCTAAACCCTAAAAGTAATCCAACCCTAGGTCATAGACACTTGGTAGAATATTGATCTTATATACAACTTCACAATCTATGATATGTAACGCCCTGAAAATCGGGGGTCGAGCATAAACTCCACTCCCGAGTTCCAACGCATCACTTATGCAACATAGATAATGATGATTGAGTTTTGTTCATATTAGTACATTAAACATGAGTGAGATTAGACCAAAACATCATATCATACTCCAGAGAAGTTTTATTTTGCAAGCGGAAGACTGTGATAGATATATAAAATATATAATCTGTTGTAAGTCTCCAGAGTGTGAACATGATACCACATTAAATATATACATTTATACTCTAAAAATGAATAAAATGAAGATACATGGGTGTTCCAAAAGTGCAGAATAATAAGTGTAATGACGTCTAATCAACATCCCTGTGACCCCGTCGATCAGAACATAGTTTACATAGACCCGCCTGATAGTTGCATAAAGGAGAAACCCTCATCATCATCATACAAGTCCGGATCCACTTCGCAAGCATCGCCATCATCTGAAACTAAAACAGAGACTAGTTGATATTTTAAATACTATTCCGTAACGTGGGAGTGAGTGATCAACTCAGTGGGGCTATAAAACAAAGGTTAACATGTCATCAGTTCAGTCAAGCAGTAATGATAAAGCAATACAAGCAAATATCCCTAAGTACTCTGATTAATGCAAGAATGGTATGTATAAATGATGAATCCCTCGCCTACACTCCCTCAGCATCTTCATCTTACGGTGCACATGACAACCACCCGAAAGTGCTCTTCCTCGCCAAAGCACATGCAATGCGGTGCATGGACGTGATTACCAAGTTCTTATTAGTCCTTTTCATACAGCAGGATTGGGAAGCTAAGGTACCTCCCTTATATCAATTCCCAAACAATGATCCATTCTAGGGTCGTCAGTCCTAGTAAATCTCATACGATGTTATGGTTTTAGGTCGATGCAAAGGGCTCGTCACCAATCAATATAGGCCTAGTTATACCCTAGATGCTATAATAAGGCTCGTCACCTCAATACAGTTTTAGGATATGCTTGAGGTCACTACAAAGGGCACATCACTAATTAGAGTAGGCCGACAGCACAAATACAGTGTCCCATACCACCGTATTCAGCTTACGAGTTTGGTTTGCTTAGTGGCACTATGGGAAGGCTCGTCGCCCCAGCATAGGCCGACAGCTCGACCACGGTGTCCCATACCACCATATCTGGCTCATGAGTCTTAGGAGATCGAGGTACTAAGGTTAAAGTGGCTTTTCCACTGGTAAGTTTGGTACCCTAGGTTCAAGCAGTAGCGTCCAAATATGGTGAACATACATCGGGCCGATCGGATTACTTGACGAGCTCGACTAGTACGAGTGCACGTTGAGTTGATCGACATGAAGTGCGTAAGCACTCCGTGTGGCCTAACCACTGCCGCATCCCAAGTACGGCTCGAATTCATCGAACACATCTTGTGTGGCGAAAATAACCTCAGAAACCAGTTCGAGGCCTGTTACCGACCGTCTGAACTATAATATAGGCCCAACCACCTGCAATTACAACAAATAAGCATATGAGATTGTCAAAGCAGTAATGAATAAATAAGTCCATCCTACAATCATTTGAACATACTATGGAAATATGAATATACAGTACATGGAGGAAATCATACACAGAACTAAGGTAGTTGGGATTCAGATCTCAACTCCCTTATAAATCACAATTTACTAACTACTAACTCATTCAGACATTTTTACAAACATTTAGACTACACCTTCCAACATACATCACGTATATTGGTTATATTATGTATTAGGGAAAATCCTCTTACCAAGGAGTTGTCTCATATATAACAAGCATGTACCTATGACAGTTAATCATGACAATCATAAATCCAGGTTCTAAATGCATACAAACATTTCAACAAACACGTATTAAACATGTTATCATACTTAGGTAATTTGCCCATAAATCACATAGTAGTAAGATAGTTTACATAGAGGAAACTGTAACTATGCATGAGGGGATTGAGGATCGCATCTCAACATCCTCATTAAATACATTACAACATGCATTTTCTCATTCAGGCATTTTATCAAACACTTAAGCTACACATATTTACATACATGTAATAACTTAGTTAAACACATATTACAGCAATTCCTTCCACATAGGAGTTGCCACACATACACTAATCATGTTTTTCTAAGCATTAATCCTAACAAGTGCAAACCATAATTCCATATTCATTCAGGTAATTCAACAAACACATGGAATGCATTTAAAAATCAACAGAGTATATATTTATGTAATATACAGAAGACATCGTATCTAGCATGTGTGATAGTAATCAAGTCAGACATAAATCATTCCTGACATTGAAAGCCTTGAAAACCATAACCTGAATGTTTATAGTCCGTACCTTTCGCCCATTAGACTCGCTATGGACGGAGTTCGTACACACTTTCGTTGTCTACAGCACCACTGCCACTTATGGTGCGAAATAGGTTAGCCATTTGATCTATTAAACTATTTGGAACTCTACAACATCTTAGGGTTAGGATTTCTTACCCGAAAATGAATCTAGAATTGCTGAAACGGCGACATGGTAGCGTGGATTCGACACTTAGAACAACAGAGAGGAATCCCTGTAGCAACACCCTAATTTCCCTTAGCTTTTCTCTCTCTGTTCTTCTCTTCCTTTTCTTTTCTCACTCCTTAGGGTTTCCCAAATTCGTATGGGATGAGAGAGTAAGGGTTTAAGGCCCTTATATAGGCCCAGAACACTTGGAATGGTCCCAAGGCCAAGGTATACTTAGATTATAGCCAAAATTCATCTGTTTTGACTCAACGGAGCATTTCTGGAGGTCCCTTTTCTGAATGCGGTCAGACTTAAGCTCCCTGATATTAGATCTTGATCAAGCTAAGTTTTCAGTTCGATCGGGTTTACAGATCGACCGTGGCGGACTAGTTTTAGTTCAACGGTCACCGACACTCAATCAGGGCCACAAGTATATTAGCATGTGTGGGACATTTTTCCTGGTCTAAGGGTGTATTTGGGTCAAATTCTGATGGTCTGAATCATTATATTTGGCCCGCAAGTGACACGACTCAGATTACTTAAATTTGAATTTTATTTCTAAAGAAATTCACGTTTCTTATTCACCTTGATCTGAGGTCAAGCAAATCGTCATGAGATACCATCTGGACTTGATTTCTGAGGTGGTCATCAAGTCCAATAAGATAGTCATATTCGTCTACGTTCATTACTATCGGACATTTGATGTGCGGTCCAAGTCCAATACGAAGTTTCATGATGCTCCCAAGAGCAATTGGGTTTAGAGATTGATCCTAGGTTTCTAGGTAACTTAGCATTAGTGGTCCTACTCATTTTAGGTCTTGTAGTTCATATTTAAAGTGGTTCAAGCTAATTCTACTAAGTATTTAGTTTAGTACTTAACCAAATTCTACCTTATTTATGGCAGAATAAGGTCCTAGGGCCATTCTATGCCCCATTTTTGTCACTTCTAGTTATTATATTATTTTAATTATTTTTTTAATAGTTTATCATTAATTTTAACCTGTCTCCACCAAATTTCATGAGATTTTAGATTGTAAAAAAATTCTAAAAATTCTCGAAGCAGCAGCTGTCCAACGAATGATATTCGGACAGTTGACACAATAACCTACTTTAAACTATATTAAATATTTTATTATATTTTTCACTTATTTTTATATAAAAATAAACTCATTTATATTTAATTTAATTTTAAATCACCTAAATCAGAGTTATAACGAGGGAGATATGATTTTTCAAATTTGGATGAAATGCGCAGAAAAATACAGAAAATTGGCCGCCCAATCCGCTTTACGGACAAGGCCTCACCAAACCGGCGAGCCCCTCACCAGTCACTGGTCAGTTAGGTGAGGGCTCACTCTAAGGGTTATGTTCTCCCCCTCGGGATGCGGGAAACATGTGAGACCCACCCCGGGTCCCCCCGAAATGTGTAGTTTGAGCACATGAGTCCATCGAGGCATTATCGGGTCTCATTTGCAAACCAGAATGAGTTACACCACATACAATATATGATTTTGGGGTAGAAAAAGCTAATATATCCAAATAAACTATCTATATCATGATACTCTAAAAATTAAATAGTCAAAATCTCATTTTATTCATGTCTTTACCATTTACAATAAGTTTTAGTTTAAGTATAGTTCTTCACCATTTAAACTTTAGGATTTGTGTCTAATATGAAATTACTTGGAGAAATTTGAAGAATGAGGTAGTGAAAGGTGAGATTTTAAAGGAAATAGGTTAAAAAGTGATTTCTTTGGCTTTAGAATTGAGTTATGAGAAGTTACCAAGGTGTTATGGTTGACCCGTTGCCTAAAGACGTCTAATTCTAGGTTGGAAAAAATCCGATGTTACACGATAGGACTCAACTCTGAGGGTACACACACTTCCTAACAATGTCAGTTAGCGATTCAAGTATAAGGTGATGATTCTTTCCCTTGAACTTTTCATCTTCTCATTAGCTTATGTTATAGTTTTTATTAAAAATTAAAATTGATATCTCTCTTATAATCACATGTGTTAGCTGGTGGAATTTGAATTGCTATATTTCCTGCTTAATGTTCATCCTGTATATTTGTTCATGCTTGTGGATTATTTGTGTATTGCTTATGGACTTTAAACTGGTACATTAGTGGGAAACCCCCACCTATAAATGTACACCCATACTTGGGATGTAACCCGACTGGTTGTAATTAAAATGGACCTTCGATTTAGTGGTTATTGAGTGGTGGTCTAAATGGATCATTAATGTGGGCCTACCATCCAGGGTTATTATGTCTAATAATTTTTAAGGATGGTCTTTTATCGCATGGTTTTAATACTCGCCCTGTGAAGCGTATTTTAATAATTGCCCAATGTGGCTTGTTTAATATCACCCTATGTGGCTTTGTTCTAGTATTTTCCCTATACGGGATTGATGTTTTATACCATGCAATCACGTGATAGTAAGCCCCATATACTGTAATATGATTGGCTACTAGTCGACGGGTTTCCATTAAACATCCTACGATGGTAGCCTCATGGGCCGGGGATGGTGGTTATTGGACACTATGCCTGAGCTGTCGGCCTATGCTGGGCTATGTGCTCCCTGTAGTGACATTTGAGCTTATCTAAACTGGTTGGCTGTAAATGGACTAATAATGACTTAGCTAATCATGTATACATGGCATATTTGATGGCTTGGATCACTTTGCCCTACGATTATGCTGAATGTTGCACTTATGACCAGCCATTCGATTTATGATGATGACTTGGATCTTCATGCCCATGCGATTATGCCGAATGTTGCACTGATGACCAGTCACATCCTTGGATGATAACCCCATTGCCTATCTGGATGTTTTTCCCAAGGCACAGCCCATCTAAATGGTTTTCCCAGGGCACAGACCGTCTGGATGTTTTTCCCAGGTCCATGATTACATTCATGCATCCATGCATCTAATAAGACCGCAATTACTCTGTTTTGGTTGTCTGGTTGTTTTATAAATATGCTTACCTAATGCGGTGGTGTATAATCCTGAAGGGAATTCATACTGAGTTGGCCACTCATTTATCAAATAGACAACCGTACAGGTAGTACAAGTGGCTTTAGTGATATATATGTTCAAACTTGATGAGGAGCAGGGTACGATCGTCGGGGATGCAAGGCGGTATTTGCCTAAAGGAGCTGTGTGATCTTGCGGCCTATATTTATATGCTTTCTACTATTCTTCATGTATTAAATTCTTATAAATCATGTACTTATTAAATTCAGAGACATTGGTTTGTATAAGTCATTATGGGCAGCTTCTTGTATATTTGAATGATAATAAAAATTTTCTTTATATCAATTTGTCCACACTACGCTCATTTGCTTACTCTGATGAAGGAAAAAAAGAATGTACACTCAAATTTGACCATCCTTTAAGGTTAAAACTTGAGTTTTGGGGACACGGATCATATGCTCGGATCCTGAAAAGTTAGGGCGTTACAAATGGGTGAGAGAATCTCTATCTATGTGTGTGATGGCACACACACATACCCCTCCCTCTCTCATGTACACCCCAAGTCAACTCTTTTTCATGCCACACCTTGAGCATGATATCATCATGTCATGCCACCCCATGTCTCCTTAATCCACCATTAATTCTTAATCATGCACAAATTCTCATAATCATAGCCTAAGATAATATTAATCACATCTGCTTAACTTAACTAATTTTTTATCCATTTCTCTACAAATACCCCTCCATCCCTTAGCATTTCCCCTTTTTCTACACATGGAGAGAGAGAGAGAGAAGAGTAATCTTGGTGGGCCATCAACTCCATTAATATCATCCCTTCCATCCATCTCAACCATCCATCTAATCTATCAAGGTGAGTACGCACACTCCACTCTTGGTTTGTTTTCTTTTTTATTATTTGTATGATTATTATTGGTGACGATTTGATGTGATCAATAGTGTGGATACATAGGAGAGTACATTTAAAAAAATGATCAATAATGGTGATGATATGATGATAATGATGTGTTTAATAGTGTGGATTCATGGAAGAATACATATAAACAATAATAATAATAATATATATTTTTTAAACTTTATGTGGGACCCATTGATTGTGGGCCCCACCACAGTTTTGTAGGCCATCCAAACTTTCTAAAGTGTGGACCATTAGGCTGGCTACATATTCACACATATAAACATATGACACACACCACATTTAAAATAAATTAATTAATTAAAAAAAGGAGAATGGATGTTGGACGCTGCAACAAGCAGTGTCCAACTGCTTTTAAATAAAAGGGGCAGGGGCTATGGGGCGACAACGAGCCCCACACATGATGTATATCTTTAATCTATGCTGTCCATCTGATTCCCCAGCTCATTTTAGGCATTGAGCTGAAAAATGAAGCTAATCCAAATCTCTGATAGGCCACACCATCAAAAATACTATTTTAACAGTGTTAAACTATTAGGGCCCTCTGTGAGGTTTCTGTGTGTCAAAACATGCTGCATATTGGACTTGTTAGATGTGTCACGGGCCAAAGAATTCTACGGATGGACTTGATTATCCTAATGTGCACCCCACTTATGAAAAACCATAGTAAAAAATATATAAAAAAAAAAGGCAAGGGACGTCAACCCCTTGGTGCTGACGTCTAGTGTCCAAGGACGCTGCACCTGAATAGGCAGGGACCGTGGGTCCCATCCATAGGCCCCACCATGATGTATGTTAAACATCAGCACCATGCATTTGATGGGTCCCATTTAAAAATGGGTCACTCCCAAAATTCAGCCGTACATGGAACTCAGATGGCCCATACCATAAAAAAAATAATAATAAATAAATGTATGTGAAGTTGAATAAATCCATGGGTCTGATCATGAGGTATGTGTTATATCCAAACCGTACATCCATTTAGCGAGTCATCTTAAGGCTTGAGAAGAAAAATAAAATAGATCTAACTATCAAGTGGGCCACACTACAATAGCAGTAAGGGATTGAATGTCTACCATTGAAATTTGGGTCATAGAAGTTTTAGACCAATACGAAATTTATTTTTCCCCTTAATGCAGGTCTTTGTGACCTTATGAACAAATTGGATGGAAAATAAAAATTAAGGTGGGCCCTATAAATTGTTTAATAGTGAAATCGTTATCTCCACTGCTTTTTGTGGTGAGGTCCAGATAATCTTTGGATATGATTCATTTTTGGATAATGCTATAAAATGATCTCTAAAATAAATAAATTAAATATAATAAAAATAAAAATAAAATTAGATGAACTGTGTATATGTAATAAATACATCACTTAGGGACCCATGTAACTTTGATCTCCTTGAACCGTTCATACAACTCGGAGCTCGAGCATATAAAAATACTCACCAGGGTCCACATGAAATTTGGATTCATCTGAAAACTTGGACTGACCCCTTTAACCAAGTGGGACACACATAATGGATGGGCTGGATTCATGAACCACATCTCTGTGAGCCCAATAAATAATCATGAATGTTATAATGGAGGGTAATCCTCCCAATTTTTGTGCGTGGTGTGGCCCACATGTGCCACAGATTGACTTGATTTTTAACCCCAGGTCCACCATGGATTGGTGGCCCAATAATTATGCAAATTGGATTGATATGTGAATGGTCCAGATCTTTGTTAAAATTTCTATATATTGATAAAATTTCTATATATTGATGGTGTACAATCATGTGACCATGTAGTATCCAAAAATGCGCAACTTGAGCCCAGAGCAAAGTGTGTGAGAAACACGAACATCTTTAGAAAATAAACTAAAACTTAAGTGACTTGGGCCGTTCACTTGCAGGATAAATTTAAGGTTTCAAACTGTCAGATTCTAACCCAACTATACCCTTGGATTAGGAAAATTTTCCTACACATGTCAGTGCACTCGTGGCCCTGATTAAGTGACAATGACCATTGAACTGAAATTGGTCCTCCATGATCAATCTAAAAATCCGATCAGACCGAAACTTTAACCTGGCATAGATCCATTGTCAGGAAACTTTCTCCATACCATATGCAGGCAATGGACCTCCAGATGAGCTCCATTGACCCGAAACAGATGACTTTTGGCTATAACCTAAGTATACCTTGGCCCAGGGGCCATTGACATCACTTCTGGGCCTACGTAAGAGCCTTAAACCACCCCTCTCTCATTCCATACGAATTTTCAAACCCTAAGAGAGAGAAGAGAGAAAAGAGTAGGAAAGAGTGAGGAAAAGAGAGAGAGAGTGAGAGATACTTGCTGGGATTCATTCCCGCCACTCCACGTGTTAAATCCCTTCTTCCCTGTCTTTATACTGGCAATTTCCATCCATTTTTGGGTAAGGAATCCTTACCCTAATCTGTTTTAGATATCTAAATAAGTAGAACAGTTAAATAGCTAACCTATTTCATGTTATAAATAGCCATTGTGCCGTAGACAAAGACGTAGTGTTGAAACTGAGCTCGATACGAGTGTACCAACAAAAGGTGTAGACTATAAACATTTAGGTTATGATTTTCAAGGCTTTCAATGTCAGTAATGGTTTATGACTGACTTGATTACCCCCATTTACCCTTAGATATGATGCCTTTCATATATTATCCATATATATGAACTATGTTGATTTTAATGCATTTCATGTGTTTGTTGAAATGTTTAAATGAATATAGAATTATAATTTATGCTTAGCATGATTATTGACTGAGGATACATGATTGTTGCATGGGTGACAACTCCTTGTGAAAGGATTTGCTATAATATATGTCATAATAAATTTATTACTTGTATGTTGATATGTGTAGTTTAAGTGTTTGATAAAATGCCTGAATTAGAAAATTCTTGTTGAAACGCATTTAATAAGGTGTTGAGATAGGATTCTCAATTACCCTATCTATAGTTACAGTTTCCTTCATATAACATATCTTACTACTACGTGCTTTATGGATGAAATGCTTATTTACTTTATGGATGAAATGCCTATATATGACAACATGTGTACTATGTGTTTGTTAAAATGCTCAAATGAGATTTATATTTGAATTGGTTGTCACATGTTGTTTGACTATCACTTACAAATGCCTATTGTGTTTGAGTATGATTGGGACTATAATATAGTTCAAGCAATTGGTAATGATTCCCGAATTAGTGGCCGAGGTCGTTTCGTCACATAAGACACGTTCGATGAATCTGAGTCGTGCAATGTTTGTCAATAGAGGTTAGGCCACGCGGAGTGCTTATGTACTTTATGTTGATTAATTCAACGTGCGCTCGTACTAGTCGAGCTCGTTCAATTTACCTGATTGGCCTAATGTATGTTCACCATGTATGGACACTACTCTTGAATCTAAGGTACCACTTACCAATGTAAAGCTCATTTCAAACTTGGTACCATGATCCGCCAAGACTCATGAGCTGGACATGGTGGTATGGGACACCATGGTCGAGCTATCGGCCTATGCTAGGGTGACTAGCCTCCTCGTAGTGACCAGTGAGAAATCTAAACTCATGAGCCAAATACGGTGGTATGGGACACTGTATTTAAGCTGTCGGCATATGCTAAGGTGAGGAGCCTTTCTCATAGTGACCTTGAGTATAAACTAGGCCTACGCCAAGGTAATGAGCCTCCCGTAGCGACCTAAACTTGCCTATCCACTGTTTTTTGAATAAGGGTGACGTTGCCCTATAACTTGCCTATCGTATGTGATTAACTAGGATTGATGACCCTAGATGGATCATTGTTTGGGTAAATGATACAAAGGGTGGTACCTTAGCTTCCCAACCTATTATATGAATAAGTCTAAGTAAGAACTTGATTAACACGACCATGCACCACATTACATGTTCCTTTGGTGTGGGTGTTGAGCACAGTGGGAGTTTAGCATGCACGACCGTGAATGATGTTGTAGAGGGAGTGCAGGCGAGGGCATGCATCATTAATACATACCATTCTTGCATTAACAAGAGTACTTAGGACATGATTGTTGTATTGCTTTATCATTACTACTTGATTGAATTAATAACATGTTAACCTTTGCCTTATAGCTCCACTGAGTTGATCACTCACTCTCACTCTGGGATGGTGATTTAAAACACCAACCAGACTCTGTTGTATCTACAAATGATAGCGAGGCTTACGAGATAGAGCCTGTCTTCTACGATGACGAGGAGTTCTCCTACCTGCAACTCTCTGGAGAGTCTATGTAGACTTGAAGTTGCATCACCGGGGCTATAGGGATATGGATTAGATGACATTACACTTTATCATTTTGTATATTTTAAAATTATATTTGTAATTACTTAGCCTGGTGACATAATCATACTCGGGGGTTTATATCCATTTATACACTTTATATATCTATTATAGTCTTTCGCTTGCTTAATTTAATCATCTCTGGTGTATGATATGCTGATTTAGTATAATCCCATTCATGTTTAATGCACTAATACAGACAACATTCAATCATCATTATTTATGTTGCATAAGTGATGCAATGGATCTCAGAAGTTGGGCCTATGCTCGACCCTCAAAATTCGGGGCATGGTTTGGATTAAACTGGACCTGAGTTATGGATACACAATGCATTCTTACATACTTTGACTTAGGAGGGGATGATTAAATGTAAAAATGAATATAAGATCCTTAGTTTTTCCATCGGTGATCATATAACCGTTGAAATTGGATCTGTAAGCATCTGTGATCATACGAGATGATCCCAATTCTTTTTCAGACCATCAATTGATGGGTTTAGACGAAGATTCGGTTTATTTCACACTCAAATAACCTGAAAAGTGTGAATATGTGTGAGATGGAACCCGAAATCGCACCAAATGGATTCGGAGGCCTAAACCCATAAAACCGTGGGACCCGAGGTGGGCCCAGCACACTTACAGTACCTCGGGGGGGATACCGTCACCCCTAGGGTGAGCCATCACCCCAGGGTCCAACGGACCGTGATGGCATCACGCTTAGGGCGAGGCCTCGTGGTCCACAGACAGTAGGCCCTTTAGCTTTATTTCTTCCATTTTCACCCCTCCAAGCTTTCTAAAACTCCCAAAATCTTAATTTCCTCTCTCAAACCTCCCCTCCATTCTCATATCAACTTCTTCTTTGTCAATACATACACACCTCCTACTATTCCTTTCAAACCCATCTCCTATCTCTCTTATTTCCTCCCATTTGGGTACTCAAACCCTCCTTGGTGTCTCAAAAATCTCTAGGTCCAACAATCCATTATCCCTCCATTTTGCTTCACTCTCATAGCTCTTTTTAAGCTAGTGGTGGCCATATTTTCACTTTTCATATTTCTTTCTCTCACGGGAAAGAAGAGGGCTTCCATGGATGAAGCCGAGCCTAACCTCCCTACCCGTTCAAGGAGGCAGAAAGGCATCAAGGCTAGCACAAGCATCGATCAGGAAATAAGGATGAAGTGGGATCTCGATCCTTAGATTCCTCTTGAACGAGCTCCACTCACGGATATGGCATATGGAAGGTTTTAAGGCCGTAGAGTCCTCATTGAAGCACATGTGGACGAGAAACTATTTGTACTTTATCAGGCGATGGATCTCCTGTTGGACGTCGGGTGAGGTCCCATATTTGAATGCAAGTCTCGTGTGAATGAGGGCACTATCCGAGCCTTCTACGCCCATATACGAGAGCCACTATTGGAGCCTTTATAGTTCTTTATCCCCGTGGGAAGGCGGGAAGTCATTGTCAATGTGGACTTGATAGCCCGAATCATGAGAATGCCACGTGGATAGGTACATGCTAGCGAGAGAAATCTTAGGAGTGTGCATGAAAGAGATCACCACACGTGATTTCTTTATGGCCGACTGGTCCACTAGAATCGAGGTAATTGCCTCCTGGTGTCCGAGATGATTCCTGACTTCCGCCTGCTCCACCACATCTTCACATACAATATGTATCCCAGGTGGAACAATCGCAGCGAATGCATGCATTTGATGGTAGATTTCCTATACCGGGCTGGGTAAGGAGACAAGTTGTGTCTGCCTACGTATGTACTACTACAGATAGTTCAAACTACACACTCTCTTAGGACAAACATTTCATTCCATTCGGCAGACTTATATGCAAGCTTGCTTGTGAATTTGGTTACAGACTTGGTGCATAAATTCTTACATCTATCCATCTCATCAATGACACTACTCTCAACAATGTGGGTATTGGGCCACGACAACGTCAAGCCTGACTCGATGAGAGTGAGGATGAGATGGGAAGTGAAAATGAAGAAAGTGAAAGAAGGAGACGAGAATGAAATAAAGGAAGTGAGGAAGAGGAAGAGCAGGGAGAGGAAGAAGAGGAGGCCTAAGACGCTAATGGGGGCTCTCCTCCTACACCCGAGCACCGCCATGATCAGGTTACTTTAAAAGCTCACTTGGCTCCGATCGAGGAGGGCCAGGTTACCCTGTGAAAAGAGGTCAGAGAGACCTGGTCTAAACTCGAAGAGAATAAGGCCTTCATGAAATAAAAATTTAAGGTGTCTCACTCCTCCACCATGACCAAACTCAGACGACTAGTCTTGTGTTGTAGTCGTCATTAGGTCTTTTGGTAGTAAGGTAGAGTTGTGGTGTGTTTTGGTGTTTAAAAGCTTTGGTAGATTAACTCCCATGCATCTTCTGTCATGATTCATGTAAAAACTATATCTCATGTATTGTGACTAATTTTGGTAAATGAAATGTAGGAAGCTTCTTTTAAGTTGGAATGTAAATGAAGTTTTGATGAGTGTTTATTCTTATGCTAAATCTTACATAGGTTGCACCCTATGTTGTATATAAGGAATGCCACCTAAGGCCACTCGGAGTACGACACGTCTTACACTTGGTGAATCGAGTGACGGGGCACCTCCCCTTAGCGATAGCCATACGTACCCTAATTTAGGCCCAGATCACAAGACCATGCCAGATTCTCTGCTGGCCACTAGCCCCACCAATGGGTCAACACCTTTTGCACCACCGGTTCCAAAGTCGAAACGTGCGTCTACCTCAATGCCTCACATGACTCAGGAAGCTTCTCCTCCTAATAGGTTGGAGCAGATGATGCTCCTTATGCAGCAGCGACAATAGATTTGGACCACCAGAGCAGGGGCCCTTTCCAAGAACATGAGCATGGCCTTGTTTGCACCACCTGTGCACCCTACTGGAAATGTGGGTGCCAACGGCTTATTTGAACGATTCCAGTGCTTCCATCCTCCTACTTTTATGGGTACTTACAGACCTGAGGAGGCCGAGTATTAGCTTAACCACATCTCTAAGATGCTGAAGCCGCTGCACTACACTGAGGCAGAGTAGGTTAAGCTGGTCACCTACATATTTGAGAAGGAGGACAGTTTGTGGTGGGATAACATCCTGCGGACAATTCCTGTAGGACATGTATGGACGTGGGAGGCTTTTGTGGCACGCTTCCATGGAAAATATTTCCCTCTCACTACTGTAATGAGAAGGAGAGAGAGTTCCTTCACCTCTGACAGGGAAGGATGACAGTGGTAGAATATGAGAATAGGTTCACGGTGATGGCCAAATATGCTCCTTTGATCCTAGCGAACGAGTCGATCAAGACGCGGAGATTTTCTGAGGGTATGCGACCTGATGTACGCTTGAAGATGTGTTGCGCTAGTATACTTAACTATGCTGAGCTAGTGGACATGTCTCTACAAGATGAGCAGGACGGGGACAAGCTGTCCTGTATACGTGTGGCCATGGGTCCTAGGCTTTGACCAAACTTGCTGGGCAGACCATTCCTCGGTGAGAGGCCGCGAGCAGATTCTCCTCCTCGGCTTACGGGTCCACCTACACAACCGAGTCAACCTGATGTATGGTGCACCTACTGCATGAGGTCCGGCCATTCTAACACTTACTACTTCACCAGGATGAGGGACAACAGCTTCATGCCCCCTTAGAAGATTAATCATCAGATGCCACCAGCTATCTCGGCTCCACCTCTATGTTCAGTACCGCCTGCATAGCCTTCTTACAAGCCACCTGTACCTTAATTTAGGCCACCTCAGTGACTTATGGCACTGCAACCGAACCGTTCTCAACAGGCTTGTGTGCACTCACTTGCAGCTGAGGCGTCCGAGACAACAACCTCAACACTAATGGCTTTCAAAGTCACATTACATATTCAAGGTACATCAGTCTTCTTATTAGTGGACACCGACTAGGGTTGAAAACTAATCCTATGGTTGGGTTGAGACTCCTTACCGCCACAGGGACCTTCTCAGACACTACCTAAATGTGTAAGGGTTGTTTGATAGACTTAGGGAGTAGAACAGTATTCATCGACCTGATTATTGCCCCACTGTGTCATTATGATGTGATCCTCAGTATGGATTGACTCACGGAGATGAAGGTAGAGATCGATTGTGATACTAGGGTGGTGACAGCCCACGGACCTGAGGGAATGACCTTTATATTCCCAGTTCAGGTCAGTTGGTACTACTGCATTAGTTGTTATGCTACCTTGCTAGAAAATATTGATGGTCTAACATTTGGGAATACGCCAGTAGTTTAGGATTTTACGGACGTGTTTAGGAAGATACCTGGATTACCTCCTTAGCACAAGGTCAATTTTACCATTGATCTAGTGCTTGGTGCGACACTTATATCTCTTCCGACTTATCGCATCCCCCCATGTGAAATGGAGGAACTAAGGAAACAGATCGATGAACTGTTGAATGCAGGCTTCATACAACTGAGTGTATCTCCTTGAGGAGCACCCATGTTGTTTGTGAAGGACGGATCGCTGTGATTGTGTATTGATTATCACAGATTAAACCAAGTGATGGTAAAGAACAAGTATCCTTTGCCCAAGATAGATGATCTGTTTGATCAGTTGAAAGGGGCACAGTACTTCACTAAGATCGACTTACAGTCAGGGTATCACCAGTTGTGCTTCAGGGATGAAGACATGAAGAAGACAGCGTTTAGAACCATCTTTGGGCACTACGAGTTCCTTGTGATGTCATTCAGACTCACAAATGCACCCGCCATGTTCATGGACCTAATAAACTGAGAGTTTCATCTGTATCTGTACCGATTTTTCATTATATTTTTATATGATAACCTGATATACTATAAGAGTCAGGAAGATCACGAGGAACACCTACAAGCAGTCTTTGATACTCTTAAGAAGAATTACTTGTTTGTGCAGTATAAGAAGTGCAACTTTTGGAAGGAAGAAGTTAAGTTCCAGGGACATGTGGTGTCCAAGGAAGGGATAACTGTGAGCCTTGTTAAGGTGACCGCGATTCAGAACTGGGAGCAGCCTGGTTTAGTGACTGAAGTGAGGAACTTTCTTGGCCTAGCAGGTTACTACTGTCAATTCATTATAGACTTTACCAAGATTTCCAAACCGTTGTCTTAGCTGACTCGGAAGGATCTTAAGTTTTCTTGAAATAAGAAGGCAGAAGTAGCTTTTCAGGAACTGAAGGACAAGTTGATGTCTGCGCCTATGCTAGTATTGCTAGAGCAAGGGGTCAAGTATATGATATACACCTATGCATCTCGCATTGGTTTGGGTTGTGTTCTGATGTAGAAGGACAGAGTGATTGCTTATGCCTCATGACAGTTGAGGAAGCACGAGGAAAACTACCCTACACACTACCTAGAGTTAGCGACCATCATCTTTGCATTGAAGCTCTAGAGATATAACCTCTATGGAGAGGAGTTCGAGCTCTTTTGTGACCACAAGAGCCTCACGTACATATTCACACAGAGGGACCTAAATATTTGGCAGCGGCGATGGATGGAAACCTTGAATTACTTCAAGTTCGAGGTCTCCTACCATCCTGGTAAGGCTAACCTTGTGACAGACGCGTTGAGCCATAAGAAACGATAGCATTCATGGCACCGCTAATTATAGACGACTGAAACATGGTAGAATTAGTGCGAGACTTTGAGCATAAGCTTACAGTAAAGGAGCCGTTTGAGAGCGTTGCACACGTTTATGTGCAACCACTCATTGAGGACATGATTATTGTGGCTCAGAAAGGTGATAGACTATTGACAAGGATGAGAGAACAGGTGAGTGACAGTGAAGACCCGGAATGGAGAGTTGGTATGGATGGGGGTTTACGTTATTGAGGCTTCCTACGCATCCCAAATCTTCATGACTTGAGAAGGAAAGTTCTCAAAGCTGCTCACAATTTGAAGATGGCGATGCATCCTGGTAGTACGAAGATGCACCGAGACATGAAGCGTTCATACTGGTGGGACAACATGAAGGCCCACATAACGGATTATGTGTCCCGTTGTCTCACATGCCAGCAGGTTAAGGCAGAGTATCGCTGACCTCCTGGTCTGCTTCAGCACATGCCCATAGCAGAATGGAAATGGGATTTCATCTTTATGGATTTCATCTTAGGGTTACTGAAGACGAGGAAGGGACATAACTCCATTTGGGTGATTGTGGGCCGGTTGACAAAATCGACTCATTTTCTCCCTATGAGAGTCTCAAACTTAGTAGACGATTTGGCCAAGTTGTACATCAAGGAGATAGTACGTCTGTATGGAGTTCCTTTGTAGATCATGTCAGACTAAGACACATTATTCATATCTATCTTCTGGACTCGTATTCAGGAAGCAATGGGTGTGAAACTGAAGTTCAGTTCTGCGTTCCACCCACAGACGGACGGGCAGACAAAATGGGTGTATCATGTGTTGGAAGACATGTTGCTTGCATGTGTGCTCAATTTTAAAGACAGTTGGGATGACTGTCTTCCCTATGTTGAGTTCGCTTATAACAACAGCTTTCAGGCGAGCATTGGCATGGTCCCCTACGAAGCATTACACGGGTGTCCGTGTAGAGCACTACATTGTTGGGTAGAGGTTGGCGAGAAGAGTTTGATTGACCTAGAGTTAGTACAGGAGATCTCAGAGAAGATCGACATCATCAGGTGTCGACTTCTTATAGCACAGAGAAGGGAGAAGAGCTACACCGATACGATGCGACGACCGCTAGAGTTTGAGGTTGGGGACCATGTGTTTCTCAAGATATTCCCCATGAAGGGAGTCCTTTGATTTGGCAAGAAGGGAAAAATCACGCCACGTTTCATTAGACCGTTTGAGATTCTAGACCGAGTGGGTGTGGTAGCGTACCGCCTTGCTTTGCCCACACCACTCATAGGCATGCACAACGTATTTCATATATCGACGATGAAGAGATACGTTCCTGATCCTTCCCACATTATCAAATAGGAACAGGTACAGTTGAGTGAGAATGCTACTTATGTACTACGACCGATGCGTTTCGTAAACAGGAAGGAGCAGGTACTATGCAATAAGGTTATCCCGCTTATGTTGGTACTGTGGACGCATCACACTGAGGAAGGGGCTACTTGGGAAACATAAGCCGAGGTCCATAAGAACTACTGTCAGATTCTCGAGGAGTACGAAAAGGTACTAATTTCGAGGATGAAATTTTTTCTTTAAGGGGTGTAGATTGTAACGTCTCGAAAAAATTCGTACAAAGACTTGAATATCACCTCAGGCAGAAATCACTAAGGACCGAATCCTTTAGAAATTAGATGAAAATTAATTAAGTACTAAATTGAATTAATTAGTAGATTAGCTTGAACTGCTTTCTATACAAACTGCAAGACCTAAAACCATTAGAATTGCTAACCCAACATTGCATAAAAACCTAGGATAAATCTCAAAACCCAGTTGCACTCAGGAGCGATTGAAACTCTATATTGGACCTGGACTGCGCATCGAAAGTCTGATTACCACAAAACTATATGGTTATGACCGCGTTGCTGAGCTTGATAAGCATCATAGGAATCAAGTTCAAATAGTATCCACAAATGCACAACTTGAGCTTGGAGTGAAGTATGTGAGAAACATGAATTTCCTTAGAAAATGAACTAAAACTTAAGCGATTTGGGCCGTTCACTTGCAGGCCAAATTTAAGGTTTTAGACCGTCAAATTCTGACTCAACTATACCCTTGGATCAGGAAAATTTAATAAGAGTACTTAGGATTTGATTGTTGTTCTGCTTTATCATTACTACTTGACTGAATTGATAACATGTTAACCTTTGCCTTATAGCTCCACTGAGTTGATCACTCACTCCCACTCAGGGATGGTGTTTTAAAACACCAACCAGACTCTGTTGTACCTATAGAGGACGACGAGACTTACCGGATGGAGCCTGTCTTCTACAATGATGAGGAGGAGTTCTCCTACCTGTAACTCTTTAACGGTTCTATGTAGACCTGGAGTTGCGTCATCGGGGCTACAGGGATATGGATTAGATGACATTACACTTTATCATTTTGTATATTTTGGAATTATACATGTAATTACTCAGCTTGGTGACATGATCATACTATGAGGTTTATATCCACTTATACACTTTATATATCTATCACAGTCTTCCGCTTGCTTCATTTAATCGTCTCTGGAGTATGATATGCAGATTTAGTGTATTCTCATTCATGTTTAATGCACTAATATAAACAACATCCAATCAACATTATCTATGTTGCATAAGTGATGCAACGAATCTCGAGAGTTTCGAGAGTTGGGCCTCTACTCGTTCCTCGAAATTCGGGACGTTATAAATACATTTATTCACGTGTAAGATATGTCCTCTTCAGTTTAGTCACATGACTATGGATTGATATAGTTGATAGTGACACATGATGATTGTATGTTATTTTTGGCTTAAAGGTTAAGAAGACCCTAAACTCATGGCATTATATGCATACCACATGCACTTGAAGGTATGCCTTATCATGATTTCTTGAATTCATGTATAATCATGACATACATGATGATCGAAATATCACAGTCATGTCGTATAACATGAGTTGGATCTTGACGAAGAAATGTACATCTATGACGATGATTTGGGTTATCCCTAAAAAATGAACGCGACACCGGAAGTGTGGAAATAGTAGGGGATGATCTGCCCCTTGGGTTGAAAGTCCCCAAACCCAGATGCTAGCTAGGGTTGCCTCACCGTCGGGTTGAGTGGATACATGGGTCATGGATTTGACTCCCACTGATGAGGTCGGGTTGAGAAGAGGTGGGTCCAACCTCTTTAAGGGCTAAGGTGCAAATAGAGACTGGTTTGACTCGCCAGTGACGAGAAGCACAAATGAAGTCCTCTACTGGCATGCTGAGTGGAAGTCCACCACAGGATGGGTATGCGAGGTTGATTACTGGTGTCTGGTGCATGGGTATCGACCACGGTATTTTTCATGATATAAAATTAGTGGAAGTCATCTGCAGGGCAGTATGTGAGATCGATTACTAGTGTCTAGTGCATGGGTGTCAACCATAGTATTTTCCTAAGGTATACAGTTATGATATGACATGACAATATGATGATGATGATGTGATTATGGATGCGTGTAATATGGTTATGGCTATGGTATAAGAGAAATGAAAATATGACTTGGTGATACTGGTAGTATTGACTCAGAGTATTACTATAATGCATATGCATTGCATTGGCATTAGCATCATACCTTACATGCTACACGGCTTTCACCATACATGATTTCCTTATGGCATATTTGTCTTACTTGCATGTAGGATACATTGCACACACGTGTGTACTGACTAGGATTTTTGCCTAAGGTTCATATTTTCTATTTTTTTTAGGGCAGTAGCTTGGAAGACTTAGCTTTCTCGATGCATTGTATCTATTTTTTGATTTGGCAATGTTGACGTTATGCACCTTTTGTAAAGCATTGTACTTGTAACCATTATGATTTAAAATGGAGAGTATTGCTTGGTATTTTGATCATGGATCTTCATGCTCAGGTATTATTATATGTATATGCATATAAAAAAATCAATAAAAAATTTTCCTTGTGGTGCGCCAAACTCGGGACTTGGTGTATGAAAGTTGTGTGCCATATTCGGGGCATCACGAAAGCTATACATCCTCGGATTTGGGGCATGACAATAGATGGTATCAGAGCATAAGATGTGGGGTCACTTATGAGCAAATCAGTAACTGAAAAACATAGAAGAACTTAAACTAGGTCTCCCATCGTCATTGATCGAGAACCTATGTGCTATTAGTACCCCTGATTTGTATGAATTTAGGGACATGAATCTAGAATTCCCAGTTTGAGAAGCTAGTCAAAATAGGATCCTCTAGTAGAGAACCTAGAGAATATACTTAGCACCCAAACATTAGGCAGATAGCCGTGAGTAATACTTTCACTTGTGGGATGGATGATTGTATTGTATATGTATGATGATACGTATGTTTGACTTTTCATGTTATGAGTTTATTAATGTATTGTGACTAGAAATTTCTAGGATGATATTTTTATTAGGAGGGTAGATTGTAACACTTCATCCATCATGTACCACCTTTTATGCCTATGTGCATGATGATCGACACCCTTGGCCAAACTTCGACTATCCATGCATAGTGCACACCAGACTGACTGATCCCTTCGGCTTCGAAACCTATCTCATATCGATTGCCCCATCGCCGCGATCGTGGAGGTACCACCTGTGCGTCAGCACGATACTTCGTTAGTGAGATACGTCGCGAAGAATCATTGTTGTATTATGTGCGCATGACGCCATTTACTCCATTCCACACATGTGCACAACACATGTCATGCATACATGTAAATGCCACACATGGCTGAGAGAATCTCTACCCAAGTGTGTAATGTCACACACCCATACCCCTCCCTCTTTCATGTACACCCCAAGTCAACTCTTTTCCATGCCACAACTTAAGCATGATGTCATCATGCCATGCCACCCCATGTCTCCTTAATCCACCATTAATTCTTAATCATGCACAAATTCCCATAATACTAACATAAGCTAATATTAATCACATTTTCCTAACTTAACCAAAATTTTATCCATTTCTCTACAAATACCCCTCCATCCCTTAGCATTTCCTCATTTTCTACACATGGAGAGAGAAAGAGAGAAGAGTGATCTTGGTGGGCCATTAACTCCATCAATCTCATCCCTTCCATCTATCTTAACCATCCATCTAATCCAACAAGGTCAGTACACCCACACCACTCTTGGTTTATTTTCTTTTTGATTATTTGTATGATTATTAGTGGTGACGATTTGATGTGATCAATGGTGTGGATACATAGGAGAGTACATATAAAATGATAATCAATAATGGTGATGATAATGATGTGTTTAATGGTGTGGATTCATGAGAGAATACATATAAAAAATAATAATAAAAATAATTTTTTTAGACTTTTTGTGGGACCCCTTAATTGTGGGCCCCACCAGAATTTTGTAGGCCATCCAAACTGTACAAAGTGTGGCCCATTGGGCTGGCCACATACACACGTGACATTTTAAATAAATAAATTAATTTTAAAAAAAAAGGAGAATGGACGCTGGACGCTACAGCAAGCAGTGTCCAGCTGCTTTTAAATAAAAGAGGCAGGCCCACCCATGATGTATATCTTTAATCCATGCCGTCCATCTGATTCCTTAGCTCATGTTAGGCGTTGAGCCAAAAAATGAACCTAATCCAAATCTCTGGTAGGCCACACCATAAAAAAAATACTATTTTAACAGTGTTAAACTGTTAGGGACTGTTGTGAGGTTTTTGTGCGTCAAAACGTGCTGCATATTGGACTTTTTGGATGTGTCACGAGCCCAAGAATGCTACAGATGGACTTGATTATCTTGATGTGCACCCCACCTTTGAAAAACCACAGTAATATATATATATATATATATATATATATATATATATATATATATATATATATATATATATATATATATATATATATATATATATATATATATATACGTAAGGGACGTCAGCCCCTTGGTGCTGACGTCCAGCGTCCAAGGTCGATGTAGCTAAATGGGCAGGGACCGTGGGTCCCATCCATAGGCCCCACCATGATGTATGTCGAACATCAGCACCGTGTATTTGATGGGTCCCGTTTGAAAATGGGTCACCCCCAAAATTCATCCGTACACGGAACTCAGATGGCCCACACCATAAAAAAATAATAAATAAATAAACGTATGTGAAGCTAAATAAATCCATGGGTCTGATCATGAGGCATGTGTTATATCCAAACTGTCTATCCATTAAGCGAGTCATCTTAAGGCTTGAGAAGAAAAATAAAATAGATCTAACTATCAAGTGGGCCACATTACAAAAGCAGTAGGGGATTGAATGTCTACCATTGAATTTTGGGTCATAGAAGTTTTGGACCAATATGAAATTTATTTTTCCCCTTAATCCAGGTCTTTGTGACCTTATGAACAAATTGGATGGAAAATAAACATTAAGGTGGGCCCTGTAAATTGTTTAACAGTGAAAGCATTATCTCCACTACTGTTTGTGGTAAGGTCCAGATAATCTTTAGATATGATTTATTTTTGGATAATGCTATAAAATGATCTCTAAAATAAATAAATAAATAAAATAAAAATAAAAATAAAAATAGATGAACTGTGTATATATAATAAATACATCACTTTGGGACCCATGTAACTTTGATCTCCTTGAACCATTCATACAACTCAGAGCTCGAGCATATAAAAATACTCGCTAGGGTCCACCTGAAATTTCGATTCATCTAAAAACTTGGACTGACCCCCGTAACCAAGTGGGACACACATAATGGATGGGCTGGATTCATGAACCACATCTCTGTGAGCCCAATAAATAATCATGAATGTTATAATGGAGAGTAATCCTCCCAATTTTTGTGCGTGGTGTGGCCCACATGTGCCACAGATTGACTTGATTTTTAGCCCCAGGCCCACCATGGATTGGTGGCCCAATAATTATGCAAATTGGATTGATATGTGAATGGTCTGGATCTTTGTTAAACCCATAAACGTGTTCTATTATAACAAATATGTAAACTTTAGTGGTGTGAAGATGCAATGTATGTGTTTAGCCCCTTAATCATGTGGGCATGTGACGTATGTAAGGTCAACTAATCATATGCAATTGTGTAGTATGTAGTCATCTAACTGTATGATTGTGAAAAGTACACAAGGCTAACCAATTACATGAAGTCAGGTGGCATTGATGACCATCCAATGACATGACCACATGCTTATGGGCATAGCCATGGTCACCTAAACCATGAAAATCAGGTTGTATGTGTAGATTTTCTTAGTCATGAAAATTATGATATGGGTTAGATTATACAACTTGATAATGGAGTGCCCCTCAATTCGGTATCATGCGACATAAATATAACCTTTACATTATACTCATAGGTGAGGCAGATGCGGGGATCACTAAAATAAATCTGACGTGATGGAAGCTAGTTCATGGCCTCTTGATCATGTGATACCAAATTTGAGTCATTCTCCGTATGAAGTATAGGGCGATCATAGTTTAAGAGTTAGTGTATCATAGTGTAACCGGGTATGGTGGGTATGCTTGTGATTATGCCTTGGATGCTTTGAGATGCAGTTAATAGACTATGATACTAATTATATGTCCACTCAACCAAGTAAAATTATGGCATCGACAAGTTGGCCATGTGGAAGCTTAATAAAGTAGTTGCACATAGATGTATGAGTTTTTACTAGCACATAGATGTATGAGTTATGATATAGTAAAAAAATAAGTAACCATGTAACCTTAAGTCCTTATTATGACTAGGAAAGTGACATTTTGTAACTGCTATGGTTTTATGCTCTTTTGATTATCAAATTTTGTGGTGCCAAAACCTTAATGTATGTCTTGTGTAGCTCATTGTTATAAATGTTTAAGATATTGCTTCATCGCTCTAAGCACTTTGCTTCAAGTCAAGAACGAAGAACTACTTTAGCTACTACAAAAGAATGCGAGTACAAACTGCTTACATAAATGCAAGTACTAGCTACAACAATAGAAGTGATCTTGTCAAGACTTAAGCCAGCATACAACACAAAGATGAATGGTTATTCAAGCTTTAGAAGATCTCTTGTTTTAAGTGCTACATTATGTTCAAAGATCTCAAGCTTCATTCACAAAGGTCATCTACCATTTGATAATCAGAAGCTTCGAAGTTCATATCTCACTTTAAAGGTAAGAGTGACCTTAGATTATCCTTAGGATAGGTCAGTTTGGATACATAATTCAATTGAATCATTTTACATGAATTTGGACTGTTCTAAGACTAGTCCTGAAACTTGTTTGACTAGTCCTAGCACGTCCACGACCAGTCCAAGAGATTCCAAGGCCAGTCCTAAGTTTGTTACAATTTTTTAAAAATTTCTGTTCGTCCATGTGTAACATCCCGAAAATTGAGGGTCGGATAGAAACCCAACTCCCGAGTTCCAGAACGTCACTTATGCAACATAGATAATGATAAATGCATATTGTCTGTAAAATGGCATTAAACAAGATTGAGACTAAGTCAAAACATCATATCATACTCCAGAGACAGTTAAATCAGCAAGTGGAAGACTGTGATAAATACATAAAATATATAATTGATTGTAAGTCTCCAGAGTGTGAACATGTTACCAGGTTAATTAAATACATGTATACTCCAAAAATGGAAAGAAAAGAATATACATGAGTCCTCTAAAAATATAAAATGACAAGTGTCAAGGCGTCTAATCAACCTCCCTGTAATCCCGTCGATCAGAACATGGAGGAGAAGTCCTCCTCATCATCATACAAGTCCGGCTCCGCTTCACAAGCAGCGCCATCATCTGTAACTATAACCGGGTCTGGTGGGTGTCTGGAAACACCGTCCGGTAACGTGGGAATGAGTGATCAACTCATTGGAATAATAGAGTAAAGATTATCATGTTATCAAATCAATCACGCGTTAATAGTAAGGCAAACAATCAAACATTCCTAGATACTGTTGTTAATGCATGCATGAAATGACATGATGGATGCCCTCACCGACATACTGCCTCATACGGCACCATCTTAAGCCCGCAGCATGCTTTCTTTCCGCAGTGCTCCACATCTTCTAGGCACATGCAATGCGATATAAATAATGATTAGTAAGTTGTTATTAGTCCTTTTCATACAGCAGGATTGGGAAACTAGGGTACCTTCCTTATATCAATCCCAACACAGATCCTGTCTAGGGTCATCACTCCTAGTAATCTCATACAATGTTATATTTATAAGTCACTGGAAGGGCTGTCAGGGCTGTTGCACGCACTCGTTGCTCCTCTCCCCCATCACCTTATCAATACAGGCCTATTATATCCTTAAGAGTACATCAGGACTCGTCGCCCCCATGCGGTGTCAGGATAAACTCAAGGTCACTACAAATGGCTCGTCACCAATTAGTGTAGGCCGACAGCAAGAATATAGTGTCCCATACCACCATAATCTGTTCAGAGTAGGGTACTCACCGGTCACTACCGGGAGGTTTGTGGCCCCAGCGTAGGCCGACAGCTCGACCACGGTGTCCCATACCACCATGCCCGGCTCATGAGTCTTTATGGATTAAGGTACCAGGGTTGACATGGTTTTCAATGGTAAGTTCAATACCCTAGGTTCAAACAGTTATGACAAATACAAGGTGAACGTACACTGGTCAGTCGGGTTACTTGGTGAGTCTGACTAGCACGATCGCACGTTGAATCGACCGACATGAAGTGCACAAGCACTTCGTGTGGCCTGACCACTGCTGATGACTCTAGTACGACTCAAGTTCGTCATATACATCCTTCGTGGTGAATAGAATCCAACCATGAATTCTAATGTGTTGCCGACTGCCTGGACTAGAGTATAGCCCCAAGCACATGTAATGTGAGACAGTAATCAGATGAGAGAGGCAGAATTGAAATACAAGAAATTTCAGCATGTTATCAGCATGTTGTAACGTACATCATAAGCAGTTAACCAAACACGAGTATTTCACACATAAGGTAACCAATTCAAATACAACAAGTATGGAGGAAATCATGTGCATCATTAAATTGGTTGAGAATCTATTCTCAACGCTAATCTACAACACCACTTAGTCAATACTTACTAATACAGACATTTATACAAACACTTAGTCCACACAATTCCAACGTACTTGACGTATGTTGATTTCAACATATTATATGAAAGATCCTTATATCAAGGAGTTGTCTAGTACACACAATCATGTTCTTACATTCAAAACATATGGCAGGCATAAATCATATTGATTTAGGCATTTCAACAAACACTTAGTCTACACACATTAGTCTACATAGCATATGTCGGCCAATATGTGCATTAGGGCGAATCTCTTCGCCAAATAGATCATACATTCATAACTAGTATAAATACATGGCAAAGACCCATGGCAATCATGTCGGCAAAATGCGTACATATACAGTATTTCCTACAAATACCTAAAATACCCTAAATCTCATATTTTTTGTACGCAGTCGAAATGGAAAATGGACAGCATGTTCTACATGTCAAACAACATTCTCTTCGATAATCTACTATTAAACGACACTGAAAGCTTTGAAATCAGTCAGTCAAAGCGTCTAAAATCCTCACTTTTTGCCGTAGATGTGTTTCGATTCTAATAGAATGTCAATGCTTCGTCAACGGCGTTATGACGACCTATGGCATGAAACAGGTTAGCAATACCAACACTACAACTATTCTAAGCTTCAAATCAGGTTAGGGTTAGGATTTCTTACCTAAGAATGGAGCTGAAAACACCGGAATGGCGGCGCAGAAGAGGCGGCTATGGAACATGGAGCAGCAGGGAAGAATCTCAGGAGAGAGCTCCAAATCTCTCTCCCTTTCTCTCTTTTCTCTCTTCTCTCTCCAAATTCGTATGGAATGAAAGAGTAAGGGTTTAAGCCCTTTTTATAAGTCCAAAAGTGATGAAAATAAACTTGGGGCCAAAGTATACTTATTTTATGTCCAAACACGGACTGTTCCATCTCAACGGAGCATTTCTGGAGGTCCCCTGGCTGAATGCGGTCGGACTTAAGCTCATGGGTACTGGATCCTACTCACATCAAGTTTTCAGTCCGGTAGTGTTCCCAGATCGCACGTGGAAAATCAGTTTCAGTTCAACGGCTACCGGTACTCGATCAGGGCCACAAGTACGTTGACATGTAAGGGCCACCTATCCTGATCCGAGGGTAAAATTTGATCGAATTCTGACAGTCAGAACGCTTAGAAAATGTCGCGCAAGCGACACGTGCTAGATTTCATAAATTATATTAATTTCTAACATTTCTCACACTCTTCACTCTGGACTCAAGGAAATCATCGTGGGACATCATCTGGACTTGATTTTTGAGGTGATTGTCAAGTCCAACTAGGCGGTTAGTATTGTCTAAGTTTGGGGTAATTGGACTTCCGACGTGCGGTCCAGAGCCGATACAGAGTTTCAAGGTGCTCCCGAGATCAATCGGGAATGGAGTTTGATCCTACGTTTTACGGTATTGTAACGTCACCTATCCTATACGTTTTGACTCTAGCAGATCGTATTGAAAGTGATTGGTGAGAATTTCACAGATCATCTAGTGCAGCGCTAGTTGATTCTTATTGGATTTCTAAAGGAAGTAGCCTTTATTGATTTTTTTTTTAGATGAGATTTGAAGGGTGGAGCGAGGGTGTTTGGAAACGGAAGAAGGAAGAGTTTGGAGGGGTGATTTTTGCCAAAAGTCAAACATTTTGGTGAGAAAGGAGAACTTGGAGGGTCACTTTATGAAGGAAGTACCTGATCGGGAAGGTTTTAAGGGACGACCCACACCTACGGGAGGTACCCTACCCCCCAAATTGCGTCGGCCAAAAGCCCGGACCTAGCCTGGCCCGTTGACCGGCGAGGTCCTCACCGGTGAAATCGTAATCCGATGATGCCAGCCATATGGGCTGGTTTCCCCTACCTTGGAGGTCTCAAATATATGTGAGGCCCACCTTGGATCATTGTGGATTAGCGTGGGTGGGCCCACGACTCCATTCGAGGCATTTCGGGGCCAGTTTGCTGATCGGAATGAATTTATTTGGCGTATAACATATGATTTTGGGGTAGGAGACGCTAATCTATCCAACTAACCTATCTATTTTGTTAGATTCTAAGAGGTTAAGGGTCGAGACCCATTTTATCCATTTATTTACTATTCATGGTAATTTTTAGCTTCGGTATTGTTCTTCATCGTTAATACCCTAGGATTTGTGTTCTTTACTATTTAAACTTGAGGAGTCATGTTTAATATGAAAGTACTTGGAGAAATTTGAAGAATGAGGTGGTGAAAGGTGAGTTTTGAAGGAAATGGGTTGAAAAGTGATTTCTTTGGCTTTGAGATTGAGCTTTGAGAGTTTTATGGTTGACCCATTGCCTAAGGACATCTAACTCCAGGTTGGCAAAATCCGGAGTGTTACACCATGACCAGTCCTGGACTTTGTTCGACCGATCGTGTGAATAGTGTCGACTCGTCCTATGACCAGTCCTGGTTCTACGACTCAAAGTCCAGCAACCAAACTCTGGGTTGACGACCAGTCGTACAGGGCCCGAGACCAGTCATAGACACCCTACGACCAGTCGTGAAACGCTTTTATCCGATCGCGCTAAAATATTCAAAAATTCGTTCTCCTATTACCAATCGTAGTGTCCTCAAGACCAGTCAAAGGTGCGATTTCTGCAACTATAAATAGACAAAGAATTTCAGATTTTGATATAATAGAAATTCAAGTAAAATCAAGGGATCACTCTAAGATAAGATTGTATTTATTTTAAGCTACATTGTGCTCATTTAATATTCTCTTTTGTTAGCTTTATTAATTTGATTTTGTTTCAACATTCCAATCATAATTGAAAAGAAGAATTGTGATATTCCTTCTTCTTGGAATCAAAATTAAATAGAGCTAATCCCATTTGGTTTAATTTAAAATTAATTAGAACCTAGAACCATTTTAAAGTGAGTATTGGACTTTAAACTTCTACATTCAATCATTTACTTCGATCAGTTCTTCTAGGCTGCTACAAAAGGAGAATTCTAGGTATTTTACATTTATTGTAAATTCCTTTCATTTTGGTTTTATTTGAGGTTAAGCCAGAAAAAATCTCAATTTATTGGTTATTTGAGAAGAGCCAGAAAACTCAGAAGTGGGTTTTTGAATTGTGCAAGCTGTTTTCTAAAAGATACAATTGTGAAGGTTTTGGGTGAATCTGTGAAAACCTATTTTGATAGTGAACAATAATATCCCCTATGTGAGGATATTAAGAGTGGAGTAGCAATCTGTGTGGCTGTTTTATAACAATTGGTGTAGACATAGGCGAACCACTATAATTCTTTGTGTTTTGTGGATGTGTGATTTATATTTCATATCTTTTATTATTCAAAATTATGGGATGTATGTGTGGATGTGAATGTTGTAATATTTACATTTCAAGCATAGTGGGGAATGTTGTAATAATTTAGATTTTAATTCCTGCAATTTATTTCAGTTCCTCGCTATTTATTTATTCCTCTTCAGTTTGAGTTTTTGATACAAAGACCTTTCTAGAAATAAGGTAGTCCTACCATAAACTCTGGTTTTTGGTGTAAGGTTATCCTTAGAACAACAATTGTATCAACCTCTTAAGACTTGAATTTTGAAGTTGCTCTTTCATTTAGCATTGCGAATTGATTTCTTTAATTGGCTATCTCTCTTTCTTTAATTTTGCTGTTATTTTTTTAAAAAAAAATTTGGAATAGTCTTATTCACCCTCCCTCTTGGACATATAGCTTGGCCATTTCAAGTGGTATCAGATCCTAATAGCTCATTTCAATTATTTTTATTTGGATTTATTTCCTAAGCTAATCGATCTAAGTTATATTTAAGATGTCAAATTTTGAAGGGCTTTCAGTCACTACGCCTCTACCTTTCGATGGCATCAACTATGCCTATTGGAAAGTCAGGATGAGGATCTTCCTTAAATTCATGGATGAAAGTGTGTGGCTAGCCACAGTGAATAAATGGACCCCTTCTACCACTGAAGTAACTGGGATCAATGGTTCAAAATTAATTAGAGTAACACCTTATTTTTCATGGACCACACTTCATAAATGTGAGAGTAGTAAAAATGCTAAAGTACTAAATGTAATTACTTGCGCACTATCACCGAATGAATTCAAAAGAATTTATCATATGATTCTGCAAAGCAAGCTTGGGATATTTTAGAAATGCCACTCGAGAGTACATCAATTGTCAAGAAATCTAAAGTCCAAATCCTCACAACCAAATTTACGAAAATACATATGGAAGAAAATGAAATGTTTATGGACTTCTACACTAGATTAAATGACATTGTGAACTCTATGTGGGGTCTTGGAGACAAAATCCCAGAAAGTAAAGTGTATGCAAAAATATTACGCTCACTTCCTAAACGGTTTAATTCTAAGGTAACTGCGATCCAGGAACTTCGTGATACGGATACTATGAGGGTAGAAGAATTAGTTGGGTCTTTACAAACCTACGAGTTAAACTTTAAAGCTCCTAAAGGAAAATCTATTGCCCTTAAGTCTTCTAAAGATGTTTCTTAAGAAAACAATTTTGATTTAGAAAATTCTGAAGACGATATGGCCTTTTTAGCGAAAAAGTTTTATAAAATTTTTAAAAGCAAAAATAGGGTTGATTTTCAAAAAGGTAATGAGAAGAAAATATCAAAATCTAAATCTACGCCTTTGAAATCTTTAAAAGAGAGTCAATGTTACAACTGTCAAGAATATGGGCATTTAGCAAATAAGTGTCCTAAAAAGGACAAACCCAAAAAGAAGAGTATGTTGGCTACTTGGGATGAATCCTCTGATTCTGAAGCCTCTTCTGATTCAGAAGATTCTGAAACCGAGTTGGGTAATGAAGTGAAAACCCTTATGACTCTAGCCAAATTCACATTTTTAGATAATGATTCATCAAGTGTAGAAAATCTGAACAGTGAATGTGAAAATGAAGATGATCTTCAAGATGTTTGCAATGCCTTATATAAGGAAAGTTGTAAAATTACTATTAAACTTAAACTTCAAAAAGAAAGATTTTCGAAGCTTAGAGAAAATTTTGAATCTCTTGTTTTAGAAAAATCCCATATTTCAGACTTTTAAAAAAAAATACAATTGTGATTTAGATTTCAAAAAATTCCAGATTGAAAGTCTTAAATCTGAAAATGAAAATCTTAAACTTGAAGTCTCTTCTCTTTTAAGTCTAAAAGATACTTAGAAGTATGCTCAAGGAGATCCAAAGTTAGAAAAACTTTTATCTGGATCAAGGAAATGTGACGATCGATCTAGTTTGGGCTATGAGAAAAACGTTCCTCTTAAACATAAGAATACGTCTCCTAAGTTTGTAAAAGGAGAGACCTTGAACTCAAAAGGAAAAATTATAAATCAAGTTTTTTCTAAAACTACTTTTTAAAAACTGAAAAATAATTATAAATATCAAAACTGAAACCCTTTAGCTGAGAAAATAGTTGATCTTCTTAAGGAGTTCTTAAAATCTAACTCAGTGGGTCACTCTAACTTTAATTATAATCAAAATAAGACTCACTGTACTCCTAAACCTAAAACTGTTATGAAATGGGTTCCTAAGGTTACCTGCTTGGTTGCCCACACTGCTTTCAAAGCTACAAGCCATTCAAAGTGGTACCTAGATAGTGGATGCTCCAGGCATATGACAGGCGACAAGGCTTTATTCACCAATCTTAAAGATATAACTGATGGGTTAGTCACATTTGGTGATAGCAGCAACTACAAGATTATTAGCCAAGGTACGGTCCAACTCTATAACCTTCCCTTATTCAAGAATGTTTTATATATTGGGAGACTAAAATCCAACCTTTTAAGCATATCTCAAATATGCGATAACAATCATAGTGTGAAATTTTCCAATCAAGGTTGTGAAATCATAAACAAAAAGGAATCTGTAATATTAATTGGTCGCAGAACTTCTGAAAATTGCTATATTGTAAGCGATGGTAGCTCTTTTAGTCAAACATGCTACATGATCCATACCGATGAGATAGAATTATGGCATAAACATCTTGAACATGTACACTACCGTAATTTATACAGATTAATCAAAAAGAGAAATAATAAGAGGTCTACCTAAATTATAAAAGATAGAAAAAATATGTGGTGAATGCCAGATAAGCAAGCAATCAAGGAGCTCTCACAAGAAGGTGAACTTTAATGCCACATCAAGACCACTCGAGCTTCTCCACATAGATCTTATAGGACCTACCAGGATGGAAAGTTGAGGTGGCAAAAAATATATCTTGGTAATCGTAGATGACTTTTCCAGATTCACTTGGGTAGCTTTTTTAAGGGATAAATCAGAAACCCTTGATGAAGTGAAAAGGATTATCAGACGTATTCAAACTGAAAAAGGTTCTTAAGTCAGTAAGATCCGCAGTGATCATGGATCTGAGTTTGAGAATAGCAGTTTTGAGAAATTTTGTAGCGATCAGGAAATATCACATGAATTCTCTGCGCCAAAAAACCACAACAAAATGGAATTGTGGAAAGGAAAAATAGAGTGCTTCAAGAAATGGGAAATATAATATTGAATAGTATGAAGCTCCCTAAAAATCTTGGGCTGAAGCAGTGAATACCGCCTGCTATATTATTAACTGGGTTTATACATGTAAATCTAATAATAAAATGTCTTATGAACTATGGTTCGATAAGAAGCCTACGGTCAAATACTTTCGAGTTTTTGGTATCAAGTGCTATATTTTGCGTAACCGTGAAAATTTGAGAAAATTTGACACTAAAAGTGACGAAGGGATCTTTTTAGGATACTCTTTAAACAGTCACGCATACCGCGTATTGAACAAAAGGACTGGTGTGATTCAAGAGTCCATTAATGTGGTCATTGATGATCACTTTAATATACCTGCCCTAAGTTCAGACCATGATGAAGTTGTTTTAATTGACAAACTAGATACTTCATCAAATTAAGTAAACTCTGAATTAAGGACTGTTAAAGATCATCCAACCGCTCATATTCTTGGAAACCCTCTCACTGGTGTGCACACTCGTAGACAATTAGAAGACATATGTAATTATGTGTGCCTTGCATCCCAGATAGAACCGGTAAATGTAAAAGAAGCTCTTTCTGATGAAAACTGGATAGTTGTTATGCAGGAAGAACTTAATCAGTTTGTTCGAAATGATATCTGGTATCTTGTTCCTAGACCTAACGATAAACATATTATTGGAACAAAGTGGATTTTCAAAAATAAGTCTGATGAACTTAGTGATATAATTTTAAACAAGGAAAGACTGGTTGTACAAGGGTACACTCAAATTGAATGTATTGATTATGATGAAACCTTTGCACCTGTTACTCGCTTTAAATCAATTATACTTTTTATATCCATTGCATGCTTTAAAAAATTTAAAAATTTTTAAATGGATGTAAAGAGTGCCTTCTTGAATGGCGATTTACATGAAGAAGTATATGTTGAACAACCTACAGGGTTTGAAGATCCTAAATTTACTGATCATGTATACTGTCTTAAAAAAGCTCTCTATGGTCTAAAATAACCTCCCAGGAAATGGTACGAGAAATTGACTAAGTTTTTACTCAGTTATAATTTTCAAATGGGCAGTGTCGATAAGACGCTCTTTGTTAAGAAACATAATGATAATATTTTAATGGTTCAGATCTATGTTGATGATATTATTTATGGATCAACTTGTACTAACATGACTATTGAGTTTGCAGATTTAATAAATTCTAAGTTCGAAATGAGCATGGTTGGGGAATTAAATTATTTCCTAGGGTTACAAGTAAAATAAAAACCTGATAAAATTTTTATTTCTCAGACTAAATGTGCTCTGAATTTGATTAGATGGTTCGGATTTAAGAATGGTAAGAATTTTGATACTCCTATGAGTACAACTTTAAGACTCTAAGAATTCTACAGGTAAAGATGTGGATCCTAAAGTATATCATAGCATGATTAGTAGTTTGCTTTATTTAATTGCTAGTAGACCTGATATTACTTTAAGTGTTGGTATTTGCACTAGATATTAGTCTAATCCTAAAGAGTCACATTTAACTGTTGTTAAGCAGATTTTGCGATATGTCGCAAGTTCAGTTAATTTGGGTCTCTGGTATCCATATGATATTAGTGTTCAGTTAGTAGGGTATACTGATGCTGATTGGGCTGGAAATATCGATGATAGAAAATTAGCTAGTGGTGGTTATTTTTATATTGAAAATTACTTGGTTTCTTGGTTTAGCAAGAAACAAAGTTCTATATCACTCTCTATGGCTGAGGATGAATACATCGCAGCTGAAAATGCATGTACTCAGCTTGTTTGGATGAAATGTATGTTAAGTGATTATGAAATTACATAGGATTCAATGGCTTTACATTGTGATAATTCTAGTGCTATAAATATTTCACAAAATCCAATCCAGCATTTAAGTACCAAGCATATTGACATTAGGTATCATTATATTCATGAATTAGTGGAAAAAAAAATAATATCTTTGGAATACATTCGGATAAAGACTCAACTTGCTAACATTTTCACTAAATCGTTTGACAAAAGCAGGTTTAATAAATTAAAATTTGATCTTGGTATGTGCATTCAAAATTGATTATTCATGCATATATGTATCATAGTGTAAATATATTTGAGTATTTATTTGTTTAAATTTTAAATTCTTTATGATAATTGCCTGATTATTTTGTCGGTACTTGACCAGTCATGAGTGTACATGATCGGTCCTGGTTCGACCAGTTGAGGACAGTTCAAGACCGGTCGTGAAGTGCGTTGGGTGTTTTAAATTTTGGAAAAAATCTCTTCTTCCTCATTTCTAACTTCCTTTCCAACGAGCCGACGTCCGACCAGTTGAACCCACCGACCTGATCTTTAAGGTTATTGCATTTTTTTGGTCAATCTAGCAGATTTAAGTTTTATTCTCTTCCTTATTTTCATTAGAGTGCTTGATTTCAAGCTTTGTTGGGTTATTTGGGGTTTTCTTCTCAAATTTATGATTTTGAGAAAACCCATTTCTCATCTTTTGCATCTCCTTAGTCCTTTGTATTTCTTGTTGCCAATGGATGCTAGGGGAAAAAAAATAGCCCGTGGTCCATCATCCTCTAGATCAGCTCCAATAACTGAGTGCCATCTTCGTTAACCTGAAAATGATCCCCTATTTGTACGGGATTTGCATTTGCGCAAGGTTATTGTTGAAAAAGTTGTTGATCTTAACCACATTGCTCCATTTGGTATCTTTCGCACTCCTCCAAGCTGTAGGATGGGATAACATCTTACATTGGGGTGAGCCAGCATACCAATCTATTACACATTCCATGTTTACATGCATCTCTGATTTTTCTGCTGAAAATTTAACATTTAAAATAAATGCTAGAGAAGGCCCTTTTGATGTAGACCGTCATTTAATATCTGGCCTTATGGAAATACCTATTAATGATGAGGGTATTCTCATTCATGTTCTAACTGAAAAACCCTTAGAAATAGAAAAACGACAGCTTACAAGAGCATTATGTAACACGAATGTACAATGGACTCATAAAGGGAATGCAATCCCCTCAAAGTATTTGTTACCCAGATACAAAGTCCTCCACATAATTTTTAATTCTAATCTACATCCGCAGTCTGGTAATAAAACAGAGTTGACTTCATTTATGATTCATTTTTTACACTTTTGTTTCTGGTACTAAAGTTTGTCTTCCATCTTTAATTTATCATTCCATCATTCAGTTTAATCTCCATCCAGGTCATAGTGATATACCGTTTGCTTATCTCATGACTGTGTTGGCTTCTCATATATTGGTTGTTATGCCTGTTGGAGAGACTCCTATCCATAATCTTATTTTTAACAACTCAAATATAAACAAAATGAAGTTGGAATTGGCTTTTGGCCAAGTGGATGGTGGTGATGGAGCTGGAGTTCAGAATGAAGAAGAAGCTGATGATCTTCCTCCTAATGACATAAACATGGATGATATTTTTGATGAAATTGAGTCTGATTCTACTAATATTCCTGATTATGAACCATCTGAGTTTGATGCACATCTGTGTGCACTTGAGGAGAAGGTAGAAAATGTGAATGTTAAGGTAGAAAACATGAATGTTGCCCATGATTTATAGTTCAAATATATGTGCAAGTATCTTAGGCACTTAAACAAGGGCATGCATCAACTTGATCCTACCATACCTGCTCTGTATTCAGGTTCTGATTGAGTAGTTTTCTCTTTGGTCTGTAATAACCTTAAGTTTACTTTTGTTGGATTGTGAACTTTATTTAGTTTGCTGACTATGGTTTACTAACTTTGGATTGCACTATTTAAATCGTAATGGGTGTGAACTTTCTTTACTTCTATCTTGACTCCTTGTTTACTCCTGTTTATTAACATTTTTCATTATTTTCTTCTTTCTTTGTCATATTGTGCTAAAAAGGGGGAGAATTTATGGTTGGTTTGATTATGAGTAGTAGCATTTGTATTACAAGCAAGCATTTTTTTTGGATATATGTGCTACTTAGGGGGAGTAAGGAGGTGGAATGTAAATGTTTTGGCTATTTTATCTTGATGTGTGTTTGTTGATGCATCTGGTGCATGACAAACTAGTGCATGATTCTTTAACCAGAATGTTACTGTTTTTTTTATAACCTGTGTACATAATTCTATATATTCATAGTGTTTATATTATTATTGAGTGTTTTGTCACAAATTTGACAAAGGGGGAGATTGTAAGTGCTATGGTTTTAAGCTCCTTTAGTTGTTAAACTTTGTGGTGCCAAAACCTTAATCTATGTCTTATGTAACTCTTTGTTATAAATGTTCAAGACATTGCTTCATCACTCCAAGCACTTTGCTTCAAGTCAAGAATGAAGAACTACTTCAGCTACTATAGAAGAATGCGAGTACAAACTGCTTCGAGAAATGCAAGTACTAGCTACAATAGTAGAAGCGATCTTTTTTAAGACTCAAGCTAGCATACAACACAAAGATGAATTGTTATTCAAGCTTTAGAAGATCTCTTGTTTCAAGTGCTACATTATGTTCAAAGATCTCAAGCTTCATTCATAAAGGCCATCTACCATCTGACAATAAGAAGTTTCAAAGTTTATATCTCACTTTCAAGGTAAGAGTGACCTTAGATTGTCCTTAGGATAGGTCACTTTGGATACATAATTCAATTGAATCATTTTACATGAATTTGGACTGTTCTAAGACTAGTCCTGAACCTTGTTCGACTAGTCGTAGCACGTCCACAACTAGTCCAAGAGATTCCAAGACTAGTCCTAACTTTGTTACAATTTTTCAAAAATTTATTTTATTTATGACCAGTCCTGGACTCTGTTTGACCAGTCCTGTGAACAGTGTCAACTCGTCCTACGACCAGTCCTGGTTCTATGACTCAAAGTCCAGCAACCAAACTCTGGGTCGTACGACCAGTCGTGAGAATGCCACGACTAGTCGTACAGGGCCCGCGACCAGTCGTAGACACCCTACAACCAGTCGTGAAATGGTTTTACTCGATCGCGCTAAAATATTCAAAAATCCGTTCTTCTACGACTAGTCGTAGTGTCCTCAAGACCAGCTAAAGGTGCTATTTCTGCAACTATAAATAGACAATGAATTTCAGAGTTTGATATAACAGAAATTCAAGTAAAATCAAGAGATCACTCTAAGATAAGTTTGTATTTATTTTAAGCTACATTGTGCTCATTTAATATTCTCTTTTGTTAGCTTTATTAATTTGATTTTTTTTTCTACAGTCCAATCATAATTGAAAAGAGGAATTGTGATATTCCTTCTTCTTGGAATCAAAATTAAATAGAGTTAAGCTCATCTGGTTTAACTTAAAATCTATTAGAACCTAGAACCATTTTAAAGTGAGTATTGGACTTTGAACTTCTACATTTAATCATCTACTCCGATTGGCTCTTCTGTGCTTCTACAAAAGGAGAAATCTAGGTATTTTACATTTATTGTAAATTCCTTTCATTTTGGTTTTATTTGAGGTTAAGCCAGAAAAATCTCAATTTGTTGGTTATCTGAGGAGAGTCAGAAAACTCAGAAGTTGATTTTTGAATTGTGTAAGCCGTTTTCTAAAAGACACAATTGTGAAGGTTTTGGGTGAACCTGTAAAAACTTATTTTGATAGTGAATGCTAATATCCCCTGTGTGAGGATATTAGGAGTGGAGTAGCAATCTGTGTGGCTATTTTATAACAGTTGGTGTACACACAGGTGAACCACTATAATTCTTTATGTTTTGTGGATGTGTGATTTATATTTCGTATCTTTTATTATTCAAAATTGTGGGATGTATGTGTGGATGTGAATGTTGTAATATTTACATTTCAAGCATAGTGGGTAATATTGTAATAATTTAGATTTAAATTCCTGTAATTTATTTCAGTTCCTTTCTATTTATTTATTCCTCTTCATTTTGAGTTTTTGATACAAAGACCTTTCTAGAAATAAGGTAGTCCTACCATAAACTCTATTTTTTGGTGTAAGGTTGTCCTTAGAACAACATTTGCATCAACCTCTCAAGACTTGAATTTTGAGGTTACATTTTAATTTAGCATTGTGAATTGATTTATTTAATTGGCTATCTCTCTTTCTTTAATTCTACTGTTAGTTTTTTTTTTTTAAATTTGGCAGTCTATTCACCCCCCCCTCTAGGACATATAGCTTGGTCATTTCACATTTGTGTGACCACTCAACCATATGGACTTCTGATAATGAAGTGGCCACAAGACCATGTGGGCATATGAGAATTGTGTGATTGTTTAGACTCATGGACTATGATAATGGTGTAACCTCTTGGGTATATACACTTATGACATGTATCAGATTGATTATGGACCCTACCTTGATGTAAGTATTGCATATTTTGCCATTTAGGCTAGCTAACTTTAGAACATGATTCCAAAATGATCTAGATCCAATTCTTAAATAAGTTAGACGATATGAAATAGTGTTAATTGAACGTATAACTTTCGAGCACTTGTGAGCCCACTCAATGCATGCTGTTCAATTATTTTTCTAGCTAGACGATTTATTAACAGAGCTCGTTGACGTGTGCCTTGTGCATCTGAACTGCTTTCCTTGTACTACATTATTGTATGTGAATTACCTATACTATCTACTTATTGGGACCCACCGTAATGTTTGTGTAGACCAACTGCTCGCGGGACCACTTGGAAGTAGGACCCACTATGTTGTATGAGACAAACTCATGTCATCCCAACTGTGACTAACCGTTATGTGTATATTATATGCTAAGTCATTCAAGTTAGGGATCACTGTATCTTATGAGGTTTACCTATTCCTTTCAAACCATTGTAGAATTGCTAAAAGAAATATTTACAAATTCAACCTACTAACAACCCACCTGAAGGTGAAGCCCACTACATTACATGAGTTTCACTTGCACCATTTATCCTTTGGCTCATTTACTATATGTTATGTCCAAGCCTTTCATCTCATATCCACTTGGTGCATGTACTTTGCGTCACCACCACTCATTAACCATAAGGCCCAGTTAGGGTATAACCATGTGGTCCCAATAGAAGAAAATCATATCAGGCCAAATCCACTAATGGAATACGTATCTTGTGAAGGATATAGTGTAACTTTGAATACAATTAATGCTCATGATTATGATAGCTATGGATGATATCAGTGATGTTAGTTATTATGGTTAATAGAAGTATGTGATTTAATATCTTAATTAATGTTGTTCCATTTCTTAGCATGCTAAATTCATTTACTTAACAATATTGCTAGTGATCATACTCATGTACCATGGAATGATGACATGTGCAAGTGTGCTTCAATACATTTGTTCATGTGTATGATATGTCCTCTTTAGTTTAGTCACATGACTATGGATTAATATAGTTAATAGTGGCACATGATGATTGTATGTCATTTTTGGCTTAAAGGTTAAGTAGACCCTAAACTCATGGCATTATATGCATACCACGTGCACTTGAATGTATTTCTTATCATGATTGCTTGAATTCATGTATAATCATGACATATATGATGATTGAAATATCACAGTCATGCTGTATAATATGAGTTGGATCTTGACGACGAAATGTACATCTATGATGATGACTTGGGTTATCCCTGAAAATGAACGGGATACCGGAAGTGTGGAAATAATATGGGATGATGTGCCCCTTAGGTTGAAAGTCCCTAGACCTCGATGCTAGCTAGGGTTGCCTCATCGTCGGGCTGAGTGGATACATGAGTCATGGATTTGACTCCCACTGAAGAGGTCGGGTTGAGAAGAGGTGGGTCCAACCTGCTTAAGGGCTGAGGTGCAAATAGGGACCGGTCTGACTCACCGGCAAGGAGAAGCACGAATAAAGTCCACTACTGGCATGTCGGGTGGAAGTTCATCACAAGGTGGGTATGCAAGGTCGATTATTGGTGTCTGGTGCATGGGTGTTGACCACGGTGTTTCCCATGATATATAGTTGGAGAAAGTCCACCGCAGGGCGGGTTTGTGAGGTCAATTACTAGTGTCTGGTGCATGGGTGTCGACCACGGTGTTTTTCCAAGGTATACAGTTATGATATGACATGACAATATGATGATGATGTGATTATAGACGCATGTAATACGGTTATGGTTGTGGTATAGGAGAAATGAAAACATGACTTGGTGATGCTAGTAGTATTGACTCGGAGTATTACTATAATGCATATGCATTGCATTGGCATTAACATCATACCTTACATGCTACACGCCTTTCACCATACATGATTTCCTTGTGTCATATTTGCCTTGCTTGCATGTAGGACACACTACACACACGTGTGTACTCACTAGGCTTTTTGTCTAAGCGTCATATTTCCCATTTTTTATTCAGGGCAGGAGTAGCTTGGAAGACTTAGCTTTCTCGATGCATTGTATCTATTTTTCAATTTGGAAATATTGATATTATGTACCTTTTGTAAAGCATTATACTTGTAATGTAACATCCCGAAAATCGGGGGTCGGGTAGAAACCCAACTCCCGAGTTCTAAAATGTTATTTATGCAACATAGATAATGTTAGATGCATGTTGTCTATAAAAAGGCATTAAACAAGATTGGGATTAATCCAAAACATCATATCATACTCTAGAGACCGTTAAATTAGCAAGCGGAAGACTATGATAGTATGTATAAACTATATAAACTGTTGTATGTCTCCAGAGTGTGAACATGTTACCAGGTTAAATATATACATGTATACTCCAAAAATGATCAAAAGAATATACATGAGTGCTCCAATACTATAAAATGACAAGTATCAAGGCATCTAATCAACCTCCCTGAAATCCCGTCGATCAGAACACGCATAAAGGAGGGATCCTCCTCCTCATCATCAAGTCTGGCTCCGCTTCACAAGCAGCGCCATCATCTGTAACTAAAATAGGGACTGGTGGGTGTACGGAAACACCATCCCGTAACGTGGGAGTGAGTGATCAACTCAGTGGAATAATAGAGCAGAGATTAGCATGTTATCAAATCAATCATGCGATAATAGTAAAGCAATAAATCAAACATTCCTAAATACTGTTGTTAATGCAATATGACATGACATGATGGATGCCCTCACCGACGATCTCCCTCATACGGCACCATCTTACGCCCGCGGCATGCTTTCTTTCTACAATGCTCCACATCTTCCAAGCACATGCAATGTGATGTAGATATGATTACCAAGTAGTTATTAGTCCTTTTCATACAGCAGGATTGGGAAACTAAGGTACCTTCCTTATATCAATCCCGACACAGATCCTGTCTAGGGTCGTCACTCCTAGAAATCACATACGAGGTTATATTTTGTAGGTCACTGCAAGGGCTGTCAGGGCTATTGCTCACACTCGTTGCACCGCTCCCCCATCACCTTATCAATAGAGGCCTACTGTACTCTCATTGCTACGGAAGGGTCGTCGCCTCCCGTAGACTCAGAAAACGCTCGCGGTCACTACAAAGGGCTCGTCACCTGATCAGTGTAGGCCGACAACTAGAATATAGTGTCTCATACCACCATATCTGCTCACGAGTCAATGTGCTCACTGGTCACTACGGGGAGGTTTGTGGCCCCAGCGTAGGCCGACAGCTCGACCACGGTGTCCCATACCACCATGCCTGGCTCATGAGTCTTTATGGATCAAGGTACCATTGCTAACAGGGTTTCCAATGGTAAGTTTAGTACCCTAGGTTCAAACAGTTATGACTCATACATGGTGAACATAGAATGGCCAGTCGGGTTACTTGACGGGCTCGACTAGCACGAGTGCATGTAACACCTTGAAAATCGGGGGTCGTGTATAAACTCAACTCCCGAGTTCCAAACCGTCACTTATGCAACAAATATGGTTATGATTCAATGTTGTCTGATTTAAAGCATTCACATGAGTAAAAGTATACCAAAACTGCAATTCATACTTCAGATCCAGTGATAAAAGCAAGCGGAAGACTAAACAATATATATATCACTGTATGGAAAAACAAAGTAATCTCAACTGTCTCCAAAGTATGACTACATCTCTGAGTCTCATATACATGTAAATAGACAAAAGAATAAGTTCAAAATAGTCCCACTGAAGTCCCCCTCGATCCAGGTCGCCTACGGGAAGCCGTCGTGGTACTGCATATACGAGAACTCATCCTGGTCCTCGTCAATCTCCGGCTCCACCTCCTGGATCTCGTCGTCACCTGCAACTACAACAGGGTCTGGTGGGTGTCGCAAACACCATCCCGTAACGTGGGAATGAGTGATCAACTCAGTGGAATCATAGAGCAAAGATTAGCATGTTCACAATTCAATCACGCGATAATAGTAAAGCAGTAAATCAGACAATCCTAATACTGTTGTTTAATGCAAGATGATATGACGTGATGTATGCCCTCACCGACGATCACCCTCATGCGGCAACATCTTACGACCGCGGCATGCCACACTCCCTAGAGTGCTCCACATCTTCCAGGCACATGCAATGCTATGGTGATATGATTACCAAGTTGTTATTAGTCCATTCAAACAGCAGGATTGGGAAACTAAGGTACTTCCCTTGTATCAATCCCAACACGGATCCTGTCTAGGGTCGTCACTCCTAGTTGTCTCATACGATGTACATTTCGTAGGTCACTGCAAGGGCTGCTAGGGCTGTTGCTCGCACTCGTTGCACCGCTCCCCCATCACCTTATCAATACAGGCCTACTGTATTCTACTGCACGGAAGGGTCGTCGCCTCCCGTGAACTCAGAATACGCTCGCGGTCACTACAAAGGGCTCCTCGCCTGATCAGTGTAGGCCGACAGCTAGAATATAGTGTCCCATACCACCATAATCTGCTCACGAGTCAAGGTGCTCACTGGTCACTATGGGGAGGTTTGTGACCCCAGCGTAGGCCGACAGCTCGACCACGGTGTCCCATACCACCATGCCCGGCTCATGAGTCTTCGTGGATCAAGGTACCACGGTTAATAGGGTTTACAATGGTAAGTTCAGTACCCTAAGTTCAAACAGTTATGATACATACAAGGTGAACAAACATCGGCCAGTCGGGTTACTTGACGGGCTCGACTAGCGCGTTCGCATCTCGAATTGAACGACATGAAGTGCGTAAAACACTTCGCGTGGCCTAACCACTGCCGCCAACTCTCAACACGAATCACATTCATTGACGCGTCGTTCGTGGCTATGACCAGTCAGCCACGAATTCGCTCGGTTACCGACTGCCTGGACTAAGTCAAGTCCCACACATCTATGGAATTACATTAACACTATACAAAGGTATTGGAATTGAAATACATCATGTGAGCATGTTAGCACATGTTATAACATCCAACTTAAGCAAATCTTCAAGGCATACTTCCCAAGCATATTCAACTTAAGCAAATCCTCAAGGCATACTTTCTATGCATGTAATGCGATCATGCATAAGGTCAACATGTAGGAAATCATTTAGGTCAGCATATTAATCATGAAATCAATCACAAACTACTACATAACATCATTCAATACAATACATACTAATCCAAGCATTTATACAAACACATACACTACACACTTAAGTCCACATATAGTATGTCGACCCAAAGTGCGCAACTTGGCGAATCTCTTCGCCAAACTGATTATGCAAGCATTCCTAACTCACTAATGCGGCGACAATCCATGTCAATCACGTCGGCAAAATATGCATGTAGACCGTACTACCTACAAATGACTAAAATGCCCTAAATCTCATATTCTTCGTTAATTTGCGAAACAGGAAACGGAGAGCATGTTGTACATGTCAAACGGCGATGCCGTCGATAATCTACTATTAAACGACATTGAAAGCGTTGTAAACCGTCAATCAAAGCGTCTAAAATCCTCACCTAATCTCTTACGGTCGCGAGAATTTGAACGGAGCGTGTACGCTTCGTCTACGACAGTAGGAGAACCTGATTTATGGATTTAGTTAGCTAACATATTCAGAATCTATGTAAACCCTAAATCAGCAAGTTTTTGGGGTTTTTCTATACCTGAAAAAGTGTAGAAATCACCAGCCAGGTGATTGGAAGGAAGTGCTGATGCAGCAACCGTTGGTGGCTCGGAAGCGGGAAAAATCTCCTCTTCCCTTTCTCTCAAACTCTCTCTCTCTTGTGCTAGGGTTTGTGAAATTCGTATGCAAGGAAGGAATGAGGGTTTCAACCCCTTTTATAAGCTTGAAAACGCCGAAAATAGGCTCCGGGATGAAGTTCACTTATTGCCTATCCATTTCGGGGCTGTTTCGGTCCAAAAACTGATTTCTGGTGGTCCCCTGGTCGATTGCGATCAGACTTAAGCTCATGGGTACCAGATGTACCTCGTATTAAGTTTTCAGTCTGGCAGGGTTCGCAGATCGCACGTGGCGGACCAGTTTCAGTTCAGCGGTCACCGCACATAGATCAGGACTGAAAGTTCCGTGATAATAAATAGATATTTTTCCTGATCCGAGGGTGTAATCTGGATGAATTCTGACGGTCAGAACGCTTAATACTGACGCGTCAAGTCGTGTGCCAGATCTAAATTTGAAATTCCCAATTCGTCCCTATTTGCGGTCGCTTCAGTCCGGGTTCAACGAAATACTCTGTGATTATCGGTTTGACTTGATCTTTGAGATGATTGTCAAGTCCAGCTGGGCGGTTCTAACGGTCTAAGATAGGAGGTATCAGACCTTCGACGCGCGGTCTAAATCCAATACAAAAGTTCAATATGGTCCAGAGGACAAACCTGCTTAGAGTTGGATCCAAGGTTATAGAGTATTGTAGAGTTGTCTGTTCTACTCGATTTGGGTCTTGTAGAACGTATTTAAAGTGATCAGGGACTATTTCCCAGCTACTCTAGCGTTGCGCTAGCTAACTTACGTTTAATTTCCATGGAAATTATTTATACGTGATTTCGGGTCAAATCGGTACTCGATTCCAAGTACGAATTTTTCACGGGCGTTACAATCTACCCCCCTTAACAAATAATTTCGTCCTCGAAATTTGTACCTGTTCGTACTCCTCGAGAAGGTGTGGGTAGTTCTTTCTGATCTCGGCTTCTGTCTCCCAAGTAGCCTCCTCCTCAGAGTGATGCGTCCATAGTACCTTCACAAGGGGAATCACCTTGGTACGCAGTACCTGCTCCTTCCGGTCTAAGATGCGTGCCGGTCGCAGGATATAAGTAACATCCTCTCCTAACTGCACCTGCTCCCACCTGATGATATGGGAAGGATCAGCAACGTACTTCTTCAGCATAGAAACATGAAATACGTTGTGGACGCTCGCGAGGGGAGTGGGTAAAGCCAATCGGTAAGCCACTGCTCCCACACGATCGAGGATCTGAAATGGACCAATGAATCGCGGTGCCAGCTTCCCCTTCTTCCCGAACCGAAGGACTCCCTTCATAGGGGAAACTCGCAAAAACACATGATCCCCGACTGTGAACTCTAGTGGTCTCCGTCTCGTATCGGCGTAGCTCTTCTGTCTGCTCTGCGCTGTAAGAAGCCGACGTCGAATAATATCAATCTTCTCTGACGTCGCCTGCACCAACTCTGGGCCAATCAAGCTGCGCTCACCGACCTCTAACCAGCAATGCGGTGCGCGACAAGGTCGCCCATACAGCGCCTCATAAGGTGCCATGCCGATACTCGTCTGGAAGCTATTGTTGTACGCAAACTCCGCATATGCAAGACAGTCATCCCAACTGTCCTTGAAGTCCAATGCGCAAGCCCGCAACATGTCCTCCAGGATCTGGTTCACTCGCTCCCTCTGTCCGTCCGTCTGTGGGTGGAAGGCAGTACTGAACTTCAACTTCACACCCATAGCCTCCTGAATGCGAGTCCAGAAAATAGAAGTGAACCGCGTGTCTCTGTCCGACACGATCTCCAACGGAACTCCATGCAGACGCACAATCTCTCGGATATACAATCTAGCCAGCTCGTCTGCAGAGTTCGTAACTCTGATCGGTAGGAAGTGCGCCGACTTCGTCAATCGGTCGACGATCACCCAAATGGAATCATGCCCCTTCCTCGTCCTCGGCAACCCAGAAATGAAGTCCATGGAAATGAAATCCCATTTCCACTCTGCAATCGGCATAGGCTGCAAAAGTCCAGGTGGTCGGCGATGCTCTGCCTTCACCTGCTGACAAGTGAGACAACGGGACACGAACTCAGCAATGTGGGTCTTCATACCTTCCCACCAGTACGTCCTCTTCACGTCACGATACATCTTCGTGCTGCCAGGATGCATCGCGAGTCTAGTAGAATGCGCAGCCTCGAGAATCTCTCGTCTCAAGTCAGGGACATCTGGGACGCATAGGCGGCCACGGTAACATAAGCCTCCATCCATACCAACTCGCCAGTCGGCGTCAGCATCATCACTGGCCTGCTCTCGAAGCTCAGTAAGATGCGCGTCGTCCCTCTGCGCCTCGATGACACGGTCATCGATCTGGGATCGCACCTGTACATGTGCGATGAACTCAAATGGCTCCTCTACGGTGAGTTTCTGCTCAAAGTCTCGCAAAAACTCCACCATATCCCACTCGGCAACCATCAGCGGAGCCGCAAACTCTATCGCCTTCTTGCGGCTCAACGCATCAGCCACAAGGTTCGCCTTCCCAGGATGGTAAGAGACTTCAAACTTGAAGTCCTTCAGCGTCTCCATCCATCGCCGCTGCCTCATATTCAAGTCTCGCTGCGTGAATATGTACTTGAGGCTCTTGTGGTCGCAAAAGAGCTCGAACTCCTCTCCGTAGAGGTAATGTCTCCAGAGTCTCAGTGCGAATATAACGGCTGCCAACTCCAGGTCGTGTGTACCTCGTGCTTCCTTAATTGTCTCGAGGCATACGAAATTACCCTGTCCCTCTGCATAAGGACACAACCCAAACCAACGCTAGACGCGTCAGTGTATATAGTGTATCTAACCCCCTGCTCTGGCAATACTAGCACAGGGGCGGACGTAAGTCTGTCCTTCAGCTCCTGAAAAGCTGACTCCGCCCTATCATTCCAGGCGAACCTCACGTCCTTCCGTGTCAACTGAGATAAGGGTCTCGCGATCTTCGAGAAATCCTGAATGAAGCGCCGATAGTAGCCAGCGAGACCCAAGAAACTCCTCACCTCAGTGACAGAACCAGGCTGCTCCCAGTCCTGCACCGCAGCTACCTTAGACAGGTTAACTGCCATGCCGTCCTTGGACACCACGTGTCCCAAAAACTTCACCTCCTGCTTCCAGAAGTCGCACTTCTTGTACTGTGCGAACAACTGATGTCGTTTGAGCGTATCCAGGACCAAACGCAAATGCTCCTCATGCTCCTCTCGACTCCTAGAGTATACCAAAATGTCGTCGATGAAGACAACGACGAATCGATAGAGGAAAGGCCGAAAAACCCGGTTCATCAGATCCATGAACACGGCCGGTGCGTTCGTGAGACCGAACGACATCACGAGGAACTCGTAGTGACCAAAACTGGTCCTGAATGCTGTCTTCTGCACGTCCTCATCTCTGACGCGCAGCTGATGATATCCTGACTGAAGATCAATCTTCGAGAAGTACTGCGCTCCTCTCAACTGATCAAACAAGTCATCGATCCTGGGTAAAGGGTACTTGTTCTTCACTGTGAGCTGGTTCAGCCTACGATAATCAATACACAATCGCAGCGAACCGTCCTTCTTCTTCACGAACAAGACCGGTGCTCCCCAAGGAGATACGCTAGGCCGTATAAAGCCAAGCTCTAGCAGACCATCAATCTGCGTCCGCAACTCCTCCATCTCACAAGGTGCCATGCGATACGTCGGCAGTGAGACGGGTGTAGAACCAGGAATCAGATCGATAGTGAAATCGATCTCACGTCGGGGCGGAAAACCAGGGATCTTCCTGAACAGATCCCCGAACTCAGACACAACTGGCGTCTGCTCAAGTACCTGGGCACCAGCGTCGCGCAATAGAGTGGCGTAGCTAAGAATGCGGAAAGGAAGATTTACCCACACTGAAAATGTGAAAGGCGTGCCCTCAGGCTCGTACACCGTCACCACACGAGCCTCGCAGTCAATCTCGGCTCTCACTGCAGTCAACCAGTCCATGCCAAGAATGACGTCGAGATATACGAGCGAGGGATCGACGACCAGATCAAGAGTCATCGTCCTGCCTCCCAGATCAACTAAACAACCCTCACACATCTGGGTGACATCCGAATAATCTCCATGAGCTGCAAGGACTCGTACGCTATCTATAGTGATAGTCTGCAACCCAAGACGTCTGACTACGGCACGCGATATCAAAGAAATCGTGGAACCAGTGTCCACCATGATAAGAACGGGAGTACCTCCGATATGGCCCGTGACCTCGAAGGCTGAGTGCTGGAAAGTTGGCGTCGTAGCTGCCTCAGCGGTCAGTGCATGAACTCGTGCCTGCTGTGGCCGGTTCGGCCGCTGTGTCAAGGGCCGTGGGGGCTGTCGAATCTGCGATATTGTGGGTCTGAAAGAGGGATGCGCAGGAGCTGACCGTATAGGCGGTGCTGATATCGCCTGTGGACGTATACGATCAATCTTCTGCGGCGGCGAGAACCCACTGTCCCGCATCCTGGAGAAGCAACTCTGCGATAAATGGCCCGTCCTCCCACAGTACGTGCATGATAAATCAGGGCGCCGAAACGGTCGTACAGGCGCCGTGGTCCTGGTAGGAGGATCAATGCGAGGCCTCTTGCCCACGAAGGGCCTATCTGGCAACTCCGGTCGGGGCCTGGAAGTAGTCGGGCCTCGAGATCGCGCCAGTCGATCCACGTCCTGCTCTGCCCGCATGGACATATGAACCAACTCCGCATAAGAAGGGAAACTGACGCAGCACATCTTCGACCGAATATCCGGTCGCAAGCCCTCCAAAAAGCGCCGTATGCGCATCTGCTCATCAGCCAGAATCGTCGGGACATACCTGCCCAACTCTGTGAACCGATGCTCATACTCGGTAACCGTCATCGCTGCCTGTCTGAGACGGAGAAACTCATTCTCCCTCTCGTGCCTGTAGGTCTGGGGATAATACTTCTCATGGAAGCGGAACTCGAATGCTGCCCACGTCCATACGAAATCTGCGGCAACAGTCCGCAATATACTATCCCACCACATACTGGCCTCTCTCTCAAATAGGAAGGTAGCCAGCTCTACCTGCTCTGCCTCGGTACAGTGTAACATGCGTAGAATCTTCGACACTCGGTCGAGCCAGAACTCTGCCTCCTCAGGTCTTTGAGAACCCGAAAAAGTAGGAGGCCGCAAGCGCTGAAATCGCTCCAAAAGGCCCCGTGTGTCGGCAGGATTCCCCGCAGGGAAAGCAGGCTGCGCAGGATGTGCTATGCCCTCATCCTGGGCGTAAGTATAGGCATCCTCAGCTGGATGCGCAGGTGGTACAAGTGGAGTAGAGGTAGTCGCACCCCCACCCTGGGCTAAAGTCCCAACTATAGTGGTCAATAGCTGCTGCTGCTGTAGCATCATAGCCATCATCTGCTCGAATCTATCAGGGGGTGGAGCAGGCTGTGGCGGATGAGGTGCGGAAGTAGATGCGCGCTGTGGCTCTCGAACTGATGGTGTAAATGGAGGTGGTCCATCTGTAGGACCAACAGCAGACTGAGACGATCGAACAGTCTCAGGAATCGGGCCCACAGCAGGGTCCGGACGAGTGCCAGACTGAGAAGGAGTCTGATCCATCTGCTCAGACAATGAAAGCCGAACCGCGCTCCTCGTAGTCTTAGGTGGCATTCCCTATATTCAAAATAGGGCGCAACCTTGTCAGTCTCAATTGCACAAATACACCACAATCATTCACTTAAAGAGTCAAAGGCATTCCATGCATTTCAATTAATCAAAATTGTCACAATACAAGGGATATATCCTTACAAGCATCATGACTAGAATGACATGAAAATTAAGACAGTTAAGCAACAGCAACATAAGCAAAGCACTAGCCCTAATAGGCTTTACACACATAAAACAGGAAATAGCTAACTACTAATAATCAACATCAAAGATCGCATCGCTAGTCGGAATCTGGTGACGGAGGAGGAGCACCCTTATCCTGTAAACAACACAGGATTGCCTTCAAGGTGCGAGTCACCTTGCCAAATTTCTTCTTCGTAACGGCCTTGGCATCAGCGACCTCTGCTCGAAGTTCTTGGACTTCCCTTCGCAAAGCGGTCTGACTCTCCTCCATCCGAGCAATGCGATCGTCAATAGTAGTCTGCGCAGAAGGAGGAGGGCTCTCATCAGTATCCTGAGCCTCCTCTTCTGCTTCTTCCTGAACCTCTTCCTGAACCTCTGCTCTAGGTTCTTCTTCGCTTTGATCTTCCTCTTCATCAAAGTCGTCCCCACTATCCCTTTCGAGTTGATTTTCACGGTATTGCGACCCAATCTTCATCTTGAGCATTGTCGACTCATCGATGGTGTGAATCGATACTGGCAATTCGGGTCCAAGTCTATAGGCAAACTCAAGCGCAATCTTGCAAATGAGTCGGCCAAAGGGAAGGGATTCGGATGTTCTCCTTGACCTGGCTATGAGAACTATCTGCCGTAAGATGAAAGTGGCCATACATACGTTCTCTCCCTGGGCCACCAGAAATAAGAAATCGACCATAAGACGTGTACATTCAATGCGATTCGTCGACCTAGGATAAACATTGAACGTGCAGATATGGTGCAGCAGGCGCAGATCCTCAGACATGTACGTCGCTTTGAGGCTATTATTAGGCTGCCATGGAACCAACTTACCGCATAGAAACTTGGTGCGGCGATCTCGTTCACGTCTAGTCCTCAAATTCTTCTCACTTGGATGTACATCACCTAGAGGCACGTTGAGAAGTCGCGCAACCAACCGGACGTCGATCGTAGCCATCCGATCTCTACCAAAAGGGATTTTGAACTGTAAGGGCTCCAAGGTAGGACTCTGGATGTTAGCATAGAAGGCACGAACAGTGCTCACATTAGCACGAGCGCGAGCTTCAAAGATCGGCCCCCAGTGCGCAGCTTCAATGCGTTCGAACAACAGATATTCGCCGAACAATCGCCCATCTACGTCTACCTTAAATAACACTCTACGATCAGTGTATTCACCATGAGGCATCTCTGATAGGATGGTTCGTCCAAGATGTGCATGGGGATCCAAATCCCGCTTTGTACGGCACTCCAGGACTGCAGCTGGACCTGCGGCGGCGCTTGAACTTGCGGCACCACCCCGCGGTCTTCTCGATCGAGCAGGGCGGCTCGGCCCAGCCTCGTCTGTCGCATTTTTCCTCTTACCCATCAAAGATATGATGGATGAGAGCGACAAAAGGCCCAAAATGGCTTCCACAAAAGCCATGGAAAATGTCGAAAATGCGGAGAAATGGCTGCCCAATCTGACAAAAGGAAATCTAGGCGTCGTAGAGGGACGCTTCAAGCTTCCCAAGGCTGTACTTTCAGGGAAAAATTCAAACAAAAATATGGAATGGAGCTGCTCACGATTTCAGCACTATTTGGGGGATTTTGGAGCTCCAAATGGGGAAATCTTCAAGGAAAGGGGCTGCCAACACCCAATAATTGATGGGTGGTGGTCTGTTTTGGCCAAGGAAGGGTTTAGGAGGGGTTTGGGTCGCCGGGGTTTGGAATGGAGTGCTGAAAATCGAATCTAGGGTATGCAAGGGGGCTGTTTGTGAAGGAGAGGTGGGTTTTGGGGGTTTTCGTGCTATGGGAGTTACATAGGGGTGATGTGGAGGGCATTTAAGTGGGTGCGCCCGAAGGGCAGCACCAACGGAGGTCGCCCGGCCGGCGATGGCATCGCCGGTCAACTCGAAAGTTGACCGGTGGGACACCATGGGTCTGGTCCCCCATGGTCCCAGGGCCCCAAAAAATCAGGTCCCACCCCTTGGTTCATAGCATTTTGGTCTCTATGAGCCCAAACATGTGTTCGGGGCTTTCCGAGTCCACATCGCAATCCCGAATACCAAACCATATGATGCAGAATATGAATTTGGGGTAGAAGGAGCCAGTACATCTTTCTAGCTCCTTAGTTGCTAAAGAAAGTGAAGTTAGAATGGCCTTATGGCCATTTTTCATGAAATTTTACTATTCACTGTAAAATTTGGTGAATGTGCTAATTTGTGTTATTTTCACATTAGGTTTGATGCCTAATATGAAATGGATAAGAAATAACTGAAGGTTGAAGTGTTTAGAGAAGGAATTTTGAAGATTTTTGGTGAAACGGGGTTTTTAAGCCCTGGCGATTGATTACTGGAGTCGTGGTCATCCCACGGCCCAAAGATTCACTTTTACGGTTTAAAACCGCTCATAGGACGTCTCCACCCGACTTCCTACAGCTTAGAAGTGATTCGGGTCGCTTTACGCGACCCGAGATACGTTACAGACTCGATCTTGCGATCGATCCTTATAGACTTCGCCTATCGGCGAATCTGTGATCCTAGAAGTGTTTCTAGACCCTTCTCGCACCCACCTAAGTCACAGGAAGAGACAGCGTACGTCGCAAGACCATAACCCAGGCCCAGTATACTCTCATTCATGCTCTGATACCAACTTGTAACACCCTGAAATTCGGGGGTCGTGTATAAACTCAACTCCCGAGTTCCAGACCGTCACTTATGCAACAAATATGGTTATGATTCAATGTTGTCTGATTTAAAGCATTCACATGAGTAAAAGTATACCAAAACTGCAATTCATACTTCAGATCCAGTGATAAAAGCAAGCGGAAGACTAAACAATATATATATCACTGTATGGAAAAACAAAGTAATCTCAACTGTCTCCAAAGTATGACTACATCTCTGAGTCTCATATACATGTAAATAGACAAAAGAATAAGTTCAAAATAGTCCCACTGAAGTCCCCCTCGATCCAGGTCACCTACGGGAAGCTGTCGTGGTACTGCATATACGAGAACTCATCCTGGTCCTCGTCAATCTCCGGCTCCACCTCCTGGATCTCGTCGTCACCTGCAACTACAACAGGGTCTGGTGGGTGTCGCAAACACCATCCCGTAACGTGGGAATGAGTGATCAACTCAGTGGAATCATAGAGCAAAGATTAGCATGTTCACAATTCAATCACGCGATAATAGTAAAGCAGTAAATCAGACAATCCTAATACTGTTGTTTAATGCAAGATGATATGACGTGATGTATGCCCTCACCGACGATCACCCTCATGCGGCAACATCTTACGACCGCGGCATGCCACACTCCCTAGAGTGCTCCACATCTTCTAGGCACATGCAATGCTATGGTGATATGATTACCAAGTTGTTATTAGTCCATTCAAACAGCAGGATTGGGAAACTAAGGTACTTCCCTTGTATCAATCCCAACACGGATCCTGTCTAGGGTCGTCACTCTTAGTTGTCTCATACGATGTACATTTCGTAGGTCACTGCAAGGGCTGTCAGGGCTGTTGCTCGCACTCGTTGCACCGCTCCCCCATCACCTTATCAATACAGGCCTACTGTACTCTACTGCACGGAAGGGTCGTCGCCTCCCGTGAACTCAGAATACGCTCGCGGTCACTACAAAGGGCTCGTCGCCTGATCAGTGTAGGTCGACAGCTAGAATATAGTGTCCCATACCACCATAATCTGCTCACGAGTCAAGGTGCTCACTGGTCACTACGGGGAGGTTTGTGGCCCCAGCGTAGGCCGACAGCTCGACCACGGTGTCCCATACCACCATGCCCGGCTCATGAGTCTTCGTGGATCAAGGTACCACGGTTAATAGGGTTTACAATGGTAAGTTCAGTACCCTAAGTTCAAACAGTTATGATACATACAAGGTGAACAAACATCGGCCAGTCGGGTTACTTGACGGGCTCGACTAGCGCGTTCGCATCTCGAATTGAACGACATGAAGTGCGTAAAACACTTCGCGTGGCCTAACCACTGCCGCCAACTCTCAACACGAATCACATTCATTGACGCGTCGTTCGTGGCTATGACCAGTCAGCCACGAATTCGCTCGGTTACCGACTGCCTGGACTAAGTCAAGTCCCACACATCTATGGAATTACATTAACACTATACAAAGGTATTGGAATTGAAATACATCATGTGAGCATGTTAGCACATGTTATAACATCCAACTTAAGCAAATCTTCAAGGCATACTTCCCAAGCATATTCAACTTAAGCAAATTCTCAAGGCATACTTTCTATGCATGTAATGCGATCATGCATAAGGTCAACATGTAGGAAATCATTTAGGTCAGCATATTAATCATGAAATCAATCACAAACTACTACATAACATCATTCAATACAATACATACTAATCCAAGCATTTATACAAACACATACACTACACACTTAAGTCCACATATAGTATGTCGACCCAAAGTGCGCAACTTGGCGAATCTCTTCGCCAAACTGATTATGCAAGCATTCCTAACTCACTAATGCGGCGACAATCCATGTCAATCACGTCGGCAAAATATGCATGTAGACCGTACTACCTACAAATGACTAAAATGCCCTAAATCTCATATTCTTCGTTAATTTGCGAAACAGGAAACGGAGAGCATGTTGTACATGTCAAACGGCGATGCCGTCGATAATCTACTATTAAACGACATTGAAAGCGTTGTAAACCGTCAATCAAAGCGTCTAAAATCCTCACCTAATCTCTTACGGTCGCGAGAATTTGAACGGAGCGTGTACGCTTCGTCTACGACAGTAGGAGAACCTGATTTATGGATTTAGTTAGCTAACATATTCAGAATCTATGTAAACCCTAAATCAGCAAGTTTTTGGGGTTTTTCTATACCTGAAAAAGTGTAGAAATCACCAGCCAGGTGATTGGAAGGAAGTGCTGATGCAGCAACCGTTGGTGGCTCGGAAGCGGGAAAAATCTCCTCTTCCCTTTCTCTCAAACTCTCTCTCTCTTGTGCTAGGGTTTGTGAAATTCGTATGCAAGGAAGGAATGAGGGTTTCAACCCCTTTTATAAGCTTGGAAACGCCGAAAATAGGCTCCGGGACGAAGTTCACTTATTGCCTATCCATTTCGGGGCTGTTTCGGTCCAAAAACTGATTTCTGGTGGTCCCCTGGTCGATTGCGATCAGACTTAAGCTCATGGGTACCAGATGTACCTCGTATTAAGTTTTCAGTCTGGCAGGGTTCGCAGATCGCACGTGGCGGACCAGTTTCAGTTCAGCGGTCACCGCACATAGATCAGGACTGAAAGTTCCGTGATAATAAATAGATATTTTTCCTGATCTGAGGGTGTAATCTGGATGAATTCTGACGGTCAGAACGCTTAATACTGACGCGTCAAGTCGTGTGCCAGATCTAAATTTAAAATTCCCAATTCGTCCCTATTTGCGGTCGCTTCAGTCCGGGTTCAACGAAATACTCTGTGATTATCGGTTTGACTTGATCTTTGAGATGATTGTCAAGTCCAGCTGGGCGGTTCTAACGGTCTAAGATAGGAGGTATCAGACCTTCGACGCGCGGTCTAAATCCAATACAAAAGTTCAATATGGTCCAGAGGACAAACCTGCTTAGAGTTGGATCCAAGGTTATAGAGTATTGTAGAGTTGTCTGTTCTACTCGATTTGGGTCTTGTAGAACGTATTTAAAGTGATCAGGGACTATTTCCCAGCTACTCTAGCGTTGCGCTAGCTAACTTACGTTTAATTTCCATGGAAATTATTTATACGCGATTTCGGGTCAAATCGGTACTCGATTCCAAGTACGGATTTTTCACGGGCGTTACAGTGCATCTCAAGCTGAGCGACATGAAGTGCATAAAACACTTCATATGGCCTAACTACTGCCGCCAACCCAAAACACGACTCGCGTTCATCGACGCGTCCTCCGTGGCAAATACAAGAAAACCACGAACTTACTCTGTTACCGACTGCCTGGACTAGGTATAGTCCCAAACATTTGTGAATCCACTTCATCAATCATATAAGAGTAATGAAAATGCATTACAACAATGTGAGCATGTTAACACATATTATGACATACAACTTAAGTAAATCATCTAACACATGCATCTCATACATATAATGAAATCATACATATAGCCAACATGAATGAAATCATTTACATCAGCATATTATTTGAGAATTCAATCTCAAACAAATTCACAACACCATTTAATTCAATACATAATAATACAAACATTTATACAAACACTTAGTCTACACACTTAAGTCTACATAGAGTATGTCGACCCAAAGTGCGCATTAGGGCGAATCTCTTCACCAAACAGATTATACATGCATATATAATATCATAACACGATAAATTTACATGTCAAGCATTTCAGCAAAATACGGACGTATACAGTATTTTCTATAAATGCCTAAAATACCCTAAATCTCATAATTACCGTACGTTTACGAAACGGAAAACGGACAGCATGTTCTACATGTCAAACGGCATGCTCATCGATAATCTACTATTAAACGACATTGAAAGCTTTGAAATCAGTCAATGAAAGCGTCTAAAATCTGCACCTTTTGCCCTAGACGTGTATCGTTTCGAACGGAACGTCAATGCTTCATCAACGGCGATCTGGCGTCCTAATGCACAAGATACAAAGCTACATCGCTAATGAATTGAAGGAAACCCCAAAACAGCACGTAGTTAGGGTCTTTCTTACCTAGGAGTGCGTTGGAATCACCAGAAGAGCGATGCAGGCAGGTGGATGTAGCACGAGGAGCAGCAGGGAAGACTCCCAGAAGAAAGCTCCAACTTCTCCCTCACTTTCTCTCTCCTTTATCTCTTCTCTCCCCAAATTCATATGGAATGAAAGGGCAAGAGTTTAAACCCTTTTTATAAGCCCAAACATGACCAAAATAGACTTGGGGCCAAGATATACTTATTTTGTAACCAAAGAGGGCTTGTTCTGATCCAAAGGAGCATTTCTGGAGGTCGTGTGACTGAATGTGGTCGGACTTAAGCTCCCTGACATGGATCTAGGTCAGGCAGAGTTTTTAGTCCGATCGAATTTCCAAATCAACCGTGGCGGACCAGTTTCAGTTCAACGGTTATGGGAACTCGATCGGAGCTACAAGTACTATGACTTGTAAGGAAAATTTTCCCTGATCCGAGGGTGAAATTTGATTGAATTTTGACGGTCAGAACGCTTAGAAAAAGCACACAAGCGAATGTGCCAGATTTCATAAATTATATTTATTTCTCACACTCTTCACTCTGGACCCAAGAAAATCGTCGTGGGACATCATCTGGACTTGATTTTCGAGCTGATTGTCAAGTCCAACTAGGCGGTCATATTCGTCTAAGTTTGGGGTAATCGGACTTTCGACGTGCGGTCCAAAGCGGATACAAAGTTTCAAGGTGCTCCAGAGAACAATCGGGAATAGAATTTGATCCCAGGCTTTACGGTATTGTAGCGTCACCTATCCTCTACGTTTTGGCTCTAGCGGATCATATTGAAAGTGATTGGTGCGAATTTCACATGTCGTCTAGTGCAGCGCTGGTGATTCTCTTTAGATTTCCAATGGAAGTAGCCTATAATGATCTCTGTTTGAGATGAAATTTAGAGGGTGGAGTGAGGGTGTTTGGAAACGAAAGAAGGAAGAGTTTGGAGGGATGATTTTTACCAAAAATTGGACGTTTGGAGCAAAATGAGAGCTTGGAGGGTCGCTTTGTGAAGGAAGTACTTGATTGGGGTGTTTTTAACGAACGACCCACAAATCAGGGGACTATACAACACCCCAAACACCTCCAACCCAAAGCTTCGGCCCAGACGATGAATTTGACCGGGGATGCATCACGGAATCGACGATGCCATCGCCGATGAAGTTGCAAGCTGGTAACTTCGGCCATGTGGGATAGGTTCCCCCTACCCCCAGGGTCCCAAAAAAGTATGGGGCGCACCTTGGTTCATTGTGGTTTGGCCTAGAGAGGCCCAAAAATCTATTTGGGGTGTTCCGGGGCCAGTCTGTAAACAAGAATGAAATTATGTATCATGTAACATATGATTTTGGAGTAGGAGAATCTAATCTATCCAACTACCCATCTGTTACAAATGATTTCAAATTTGGAATGGCCAAAAGGCTAATTTTCACATATTTTTACTATTCATTGTAAAATTTTGTCTAAGTATGATTTTATATCATTTTCACATTAGGATTAATGCCTAACATGAAAATACTAAGAAAGAATTGAAGAATGGGGTGGTGAGAGGAAAGATTTTGAAGGAATTGAGTGAAACGGAGTTTTTAAGCCCTAGCGATTGAGTGTAAGGGTTGTGGTTGTCCCACGACCCAAGGACATGTATTTTTGGGTTTGGAATTCTCCTAGGATCAACATAAACCTACCTCCTAACAACCTGCTGGCTACTTAGGTCACCTCACATGACCTGATATGCATTATGGACTCGATCAAAAAGAACGAGTTGTGTAGACTTCGCCCATTGGTGAAACTGCGATCCTATTAGTGTTTCTAGGTTATTCATCATGAAGACCTTAAGAATAGTGGTCTTTACTATTGACACTTGAGGATCTGTGTCTAATATGGAAGCACTTAGAGAAATTCGAAGAATGAGGTGGTGAAGGGTGATATTTTGAAGGAAATAGGGAAAAATTGATTTTTAGACCTTGGGATTGATCAGTGAGAGTGAAATGGTTGACCCATTGCCTAAGGATGTCTAATTCCAGGTTGGCAAAAAATCCAGGGTGTTACATGTAACCATCAGGATTTATAATGGAGAGTGTTGCTTGGTATTTTGATCATGGATCTTCATGCTCAGGTATTATTATATGTATATGCATATTAAAAAAATTCAATTAAAAATCTTCCTTGTGGTGCGCTGAACTTGGGACTTATTGTATGGAAGTCGAGTGTTAGATTCAGGGCATCACAAAAGCTGTCCGTCTCCAGATTTGTGGTGTGACATTGCTTTCAAGGGGCCTTCGGACACCCCTCTCCTGACATCCTAGCTTGCCGGCTTGAAATCATCATAGTCTTCTTGGACCATATCTATATCGGACGACATTTTGTAGAAGCAAAGGAAAAAAGAAGTGATGCTAAAGGAAGGAAGGAAAGGCTCACCAGACATCCACCAGGAATTGCCTCCATTAGAAATCCCTGATTAATTAGAATCGCCTCGCCGAAAAATTCAAATCGGTCGGAATCGCCCTTACCAAAAATCGCCTCCTTAGGGAACCAACAGCCAAACAAAATCAGAATGAGAAAATGAGGAGCATTTTTGAAACGCAGGGGATTATATAGCCTGCAAAGGATCTTCGCATTAATGGTAAGGTATGATGGCCGCAGCCGAATCGTCGCGAGCCGACTCCAAGGCATACGTGGCTTCATGCCACTAGTTCAAGCTCTACTAGACCGCTTGCGTCTAACATTAGGTGGAAAACTCTAGGTAGTAGAAGTGATGCCCAGGTAAGGGAAACGTCGCTCGAACACCTCACAGGGCATAGTGGTGGTCAGCCATAGGCCCAACGATTATTTGAAATCTTAACCGTTGGTACGCGTCTACTGGAGGTTAACCCGTGGACAAAAAACACCGAGGATGCATTTCTTCAACACAGGAATCATAATTACAACCACATGCGTGGAATGTACGACAAGGGTAACCCTTGATCTTCAACATATATTTACTCTCCAAGTTCATGTTCGAACTTAGAGAGTAGGGGGCTTCTATAATGGGAAGATCTGAGCACCTTTGATTTCAAGAAGCAATACCACCTTAATTCGGTCGGATACATAAGAGGAAAACAAGACTGATATGAAGGATGATGCTTGGCTTGGACTTAATAAGGCTTTAGGACTGAAGTTGTCAGTTCGGAGCAATCCAAGACCAAGGTAGACGACATAAGACCCATAGTAGAATCTACTTACGAAGTCTCGGACTGCCCCACTACTGCCCAACCAGAAACGGATAGCTCGACCACTCACACTTGTGTCACCTGTTGTGGAAAAGCTCAACTCGAGAGGATAGGTCTGCCACCCACCTCCGAGCTCGGAGGGGAGACCTCCAAAATATCTGATAGACAAGTAAGGCCAAGTCCATCATAAGTCTAGACCTGAGTTTGGCTCGAACTCAGGACACGGTCCTTACTTAATAACTTGATGGTGAAAGCCCATGTGCATACTAGTGTAGGGTCGAGGCTCAGGGTCAGGGCCTCTTTGGCCAGAAGTCCCGAGCCAAGGTTAAGGCAGGACGTGGACGCTCAATGCTCTAAACTAAGTAACTACCTTAAGCAGACACGACCGATTATTTTTCCTACAGATACACATGATACCCTACACGATCCCTAGATTACGGATAATATCTCCGCTATCACAGTATCCTACTAATTGAGTGAATCTTGCCGGGATTAACAGACCTAGACTGTCTGATAGTCAAGTATAAATACAATGAGACTCCATTGCTACAGTACGTAACATCTCACACCCTCTCTCTACAACCGACTTAGACCCAGATTCCCTTGACCTGACTTAGGCATCGGAGGGTCCCCTGGCCTAGCCAGGGGCTTGTCATAAGTGTGTAAGTTTGAGATGTTGAAGCTGTTCGGGGTTCGTGAGTTGAAGCAGAGAGTCGTCCAGATTTAGTCATCAACATATGGCATACAGCCTAGGGAAGCAGATCACCTCCTGCTTAGATAATGGACTATGTGGTAATGTGATGTAAAACTCATGTCATTACACCTTGTCTTCCATTGAATATTGCTATATTCAAATCATGGTAATCTTATGGAATCACAGTACAATGTATGTGCAAAAGTGTGTTCATGTGGCATAGTTTCATGGGCCCCAACATGATGCATGTGTTATATCCATATTGTTCATCCTTCTTGGGTGATCATTTTATGAAATAAGATAAAAAATGAGGTGGATCTAAGTCAAAAATGGACCACACCACAAAAAGTAATGGAATTTAATGCTTGCTATTACACACTTCTTAGGGCCACAAAAGCGTTGGATTTTTCTCATTTTTGAGGCCTACCTTAAAATTATATTACAAAATGGATAGAGAATGTGGATATAATATGTATTAACGAAAGTATATCGACATATAGTATACCATCGAGAATACTATATGGATGGAAAGTGTAGCTACATGAGTATTGCAGATGACCCGTTATCATGGTTTAGTTTTGACTATAGATAGGGTATGAAGCAAACAATGAGGCACACTGAAGGCTTAAGGGGATCACACCATAGGAAGCAGTGGAGATAATGACACTTATCACTAAAACCTTCTTAAGGCCCACCTTGATGTTTATTTTTCAGCTAATTTGTTCATAAGGTCACATATACCTTGTTGAAGGGAAAACATAAATTTTATCTTAATCTAAAGCTTATGTGGCCCCTAAGAAGTTTTTAAGAAGTTTTTAATTATAGGTGTTCAATCCCTACTTTTTGGTAAACTTGAGCCTTGATGTTGACACCTCGGTTTTCTTTCTATCACATGCAGTGTGCACGGGCGTGCAAGAATCGATATAGCAGTTCGATCCAAACCGATCAACTTCAACTCCAAGTGCAGAAATAAGTAGATACGTCTAATATAAACATATATGAACAGATTCTGAGAAAATCAGTTACTTACTAAGCTACATGCATAATTTGATAATGATCAAGCGATAAGTGGAGGGTAGAGTTCTTCCATGAAAGATAGGTTACTTTGTGCCTTTCACAAGAAAGGACTTTCAAAACACCAATGCAATCAAACAAAAGAAAAAAAAATAAATCTACAATCAGTCATTAAGAGTAATTGCAAGAATGCGTCTCTTGAAAAATCTATGTGATATTGTAACATCTTAAAAAAATCCGTACAAAGACCCAAGTATCACCTTAGGCAGAAACCCTTAATGAGTGAATCCTTTAGTAATTAGATGAAAAATTAATTAAGTACTAAACTCAATCACCAGTGGAATTAGCTTGAACTGCTTTCTATATGAACTGTGAGACCCATAACCAGTAGAATCGTTAATCGAACATTACCTAAAAATCTAGGATAAATCTCAAAATCCAGTTGCTCTCGGGAGCACAATGAAACTTCGTATCGGACCTGGATTGTGCGTCGAAAGTCCGATCACCATGAAACTATACAGTTATGACTGCCTTACTGGGCTTGACAAACATCATGTGAATCAAGTCCAAATAGCATCCAGAAATGCACAACTTGAGCCTGGAGAAAAGTGTGTAAGAAACGAGAATATCTTTAGAAAATGAACTCAAATTTAAGTTACTTGGGCCATTCACTTACAGGCCAAATCTAAGGTTTTAGACCATCAGATTCTGACCCAACTACACCTTTGGATTAGGAAAATTTCTCTACACACGTTAGTGCACTTGAGGCCTTATTGAGTGACGATGACCATTAAACTAAAATTGGTGCTCCACGGTCAATCTACAAATTTGATCAGACTACAAATCTGATCAGACTGAAACTTTAACCTGGCATAGATCCATTCTCAGGAAACTTTTCCCAGACCGTATGTAGGCAATGGACCTCCAGATGAGCTTCGTTGATCCGAAACAGATAACTTTTGGCTATAACCTAAGTATACCATGGCCATGGGGCCATTGGCATCAGTTCTGGGCCTATATAAGGACCTTAACCCACTCCTCTCTCATTCCATACAAATTTCTAGACCCTAGGAGAGAGAAGAGAGAAAAAGGAAGGAAAGAGTGAGGAGAAGAGAGAGAGAGTGAGTGATACTTGCTAGGATTCGTTCCCGACACTCCACGTGCTAAATCCCTTCTTCTGTCTCGCTATACCGATGATTTTGACTCTAGTTTTGGGTAATAAATCCTAACTTTAATCTGTTTTATATATCTAAATAGGTAGAAAAGTGAAATAGCTAACCTATTTTATGCTACACGTAGCCGCTATGATGTAGACAAAGATGTAGTGTTCAAACTAAGCTCGATACGAGCGTACCAACGAAAGGTACAGATTATAAATGTTTAGGTTATGGTTTTCAAGGATTTTAATGTCATTATTAGTTTATGGCTAACTTGATTTCCACCATATACCCTTAGATATGATGCCTTCCATATATTACACACATATATATGAACTATGTTGATTTTTAATGCATTCCATGTGTTTGTTGAAATGTTTGAATGAATATAGAATTATAATTTGTTCTTACCATGATTATTGACTGAGGATACATGATTGTTGCATGGGTGGCAACTCCTTGTGAAAGGATTTGTTATAATATATGTCATAATAAATTTATTACATGTATGTTGATATATGTAGTCTAAGTGTTTGATAAAATTCCTGAATTAGAAAATGCAGCACCAACAGCAGTAGATTTGGACCACCATAGCAGGGGCACTTACCCAAAACATGAGCATGTCCTTGTCTACAGCACCCGTGTACCCAATTGGAAATATGGGTGCCAATTGCTTATTCGAACGATTCCATCACTTTCGACCTCCTACTTTTGTGGAAACTCAGACCTGAGAAGGCCGAGTATTGGCTTGACTGCATCTCTAAGATGCTGAAGCCGCTGCACTGCATTGAGGTAAAGTAAGTTGAGTTGGTCACTTACATGTTCGAGAAGGAGGCCAGTTTATGGTGGAATAACATCCTGGGACAGTTCCTATAGAACATGTGTGGACGTGGGAGGCTTTTGAGACCCGCTTCCACAAAAAATATTTCTCTCTCCTACCATAATGAGGAGGAGGGAGAGTTCTTTCACCTCTGATAGGAAGGGATGACAGTGGCGGAATACGAGAATAGGTTCACGGAGCTGGACAGATATGCAAATTTGATCTTAGCGAAGGAGCCATTTCGAATGTGGTGATTCCCTGAGGGTCTGTTACCCGAGATACGCTCGAAGATGTGTTGCACTAGCATACCCAACTATGTTGAGCTAGTGAACATGTCTCTGCGAGCTGAGTAGGACGGGGATAGACTATCCCGTACACGTGTACACATGAATCCGAGGCCTCGACCAAATTATATGAGAAGACCATTCCTCAAAAAGAGGCCATGTGCAGATTCTCCTCCTTGGCTTACGGCTCCATCGACATAGCCGAAGAGACCTGATGTATGGTGCACCTATTGTAAGAGGTCGGGACATTTTTACACTTACTACTTTACTAGGATGAGGGACAACGACTTCATGCCCCCTTAGAAGATCAACTGTCAGATGCCCCCAGCTATCTCGGCTCCACCTCTATAATCTACACCACCTACATAACCTTCTTATTGCCACCTACAACTTGATTTAGGCCACCTCAACGTCCTGTGGTATCACAGCCAAATCGTTCTCAACACACTCGTGTACACTCACTTGCAGCTAAGGCATCCGAGATAGCAATTGCAGCACCACTGGCTTTCGAAGTCATGACACATATCCAAGGTACACCAATCTTCTTATTCACGGACACTGGGTCCACTATCTCGATCATATCATGCATGATAATCAAGTGACTAGTGTTGGTAATGGCTCCTCCGAAGGTGGTGAGAATCCTTACTGCCATAGGGATCTTTTTAGATGTTACCAAGATTTGTAAGGATTACTCGATAGACTTAGGAAGCATGACAATAATCGTTGACTTGATCGTTGCCCCACTACGTCATTATGACATTATCCTCGGTATGGATTGGCTCACTGAGATGAAGGCTGAGATTAATTACGATACCATAGTGGTGATAGCCTGTGCTCCTAAGGGTACGACCTTTACTTTTCTACTTCAGGTCAGTTGACCCTACCACATTAGTTGTTATGCCACCTTGCTAGAGAATGTTGATGGTCCAACACTTGGAAGTACGCCTATAGTTCAGGATTTTAAAGACGTGTTCAGGAAGATACCTAGATTACCTCCTTAGTGCGAGATCAATTTTACCACTGATCTAGTGCCTAGTGCGACACCTATATCTCTACCGACGTATCGCATGCCTCCCTGGGTGATGGAGAAACTAAGTAGACTGATTGATGATCTATTGGATGCAGGCTTCATATGACACCGAGTGTATCTCCGTGGGGAGCACCTGTGTTGTTCGTGAAGAAGAAGGATGGATCACTGCGATTGTGTATTGATTATCACAGATCGAACCAAGTGATGGTGAAGAATAAGTACCCTTTTCCTAGGATAAATGATCTATTCTATCAGTTGAAAGGGGCACAGTAGTTCTTAAAGATTGACTTGCAGTCACGGTATCACCAGTTGTGCGTCAGTGATGAAGACGTGCAGAAGAAGCATTCAGAACCATATTTGAGTAGTACGAGTTCCTTGTGATGTCATTCAGACTCACAAACGCACCCGCCATATTCATGGACCTGATGAACCGGGTGTTTCAGCCATATCTGTACCAATTCGTCAGCATATTTATAAATAACATCTTGATATAGTTTAAGAGTCGGGCAGATCACAAGGAACACATGAAAGAAGTCTTTGATACTCTCAAGAAGAACCAGTTGTTTGCACAGTACAAGAAGTACGACTTCTAGAAGGAAGAAGTCAAGTTCTTGGGACATGTGGTATCCAAGGAAGGGATAACTCTGGACCTTGCTAAGGTGACCGGAGTTCTGGACTGGGAGCATCACAGTTCGGTGACTGAAGTGAGGAACTTTCTTGGTATGGCAAGTTACTATAGTCGATTCATTAGGGACTTTACCAAGATTGCCAGACCATTGTCTCAGCTGACTCGGAAGGATCTTAAGTTTACCTGGAATGAGAAGGCAGGAGCAGCTTTTCAGGAACTGAAGGACAAGTTAATGTCTGTCCCTGTGCTAGTATTTTCAAAGTAAGGGGTCAAGTATATGATATACATTGACGCGTCTAGTGTTGATTTAGGTTGTATTCTGATGCAGAAGGACAGAGTGATTGCTTATGCCTCGCAACAACTGAGGAAACATGAGAAAAACTACTCTACACACGACTTAGAGTTAGCGGTCGTCATCTTTACATTGAAGCTTTGGAGACATTACCTCTATGGAGAGTAGTTCGAGCTCTTTTGTGACCAAAAGAGCCTTAGGTACTTATTCACGCAGAGGGACCTGAATATGAGTTAGCGACAATGAATGGAAACCTTGAAGGACTTTAAGTTCGAGGTCTCCTACCATCTTGGTAAGGCTAATCTTGTGGCAGACGCATTGAGCCGTAAGAAGAAGAAAGCCTTCGCGGCTCCGCTGATGATAGAGGAGTGGAACATGGTAGAATTTGTATGAGACTTTGAACATAAGCTTACGGTAAAGGAGCCATTCGAGAGCGTTGCACACGTTCGTGTGCAGCTACTCATTGATGACATGATTATTGTGGCTCAGAAAGGTGATAGACTATTAGCAAGGATGAGAGAATAGGTAAGAAACAGTGAAGACTCAGAATGGAGAGTTGGTATGGATGGGGGTTTATGTTATTGAGGCCACCTATGCATTCCAAATCTTCATTACCTGAGAATGGAAGTTCTCAAAGCTACTCACAATTCAAAGATGGCGATGCATCCTAGTAGTATGAAGATGTACCGAGACATGAAGCGTTCATATAGGTGGGACAATATAAAGGCCCACATAGCAGATTATGTGTCCTATTATCTCACGTGCTAGCAGGTCAAGGCAGAGCATCGCCGACCTCTTGGACTGCTTCAGCCCATGCCCATAGCAGAATGGAAATGGGATTTCATCTTAGGGTTACCGAAGACGAGGAAGGGACATGACTCCATTTGGGTGATTGTGGACCAGTTGACGAACTCAGCTCATTTTCTCCCTATTAGAGTCTCAAACTCAGTAGATGATTTGATCAGGTTGTACATCAAGGAGATAGTACATCTGCATGGAGTTCTAATGAAGATCGTGTCGGACAGAGACACACGATTCACATCCATCTTTTGGACTCGTATCCAGGAAGTAATGGCTGTGAAACTGAAGTTTTGTATTGCGTTCCACCTATAAAAGGATGGGCAGACAGAACGGGTGTATCATGTGTTGGAAGACATGTTGCTGTCATGTGTACTTGATTTCAAAGACAGTTGGGATGATTGTCTTCCCTATGTTGAGTTCGCTTTTAACAATAACTTTCAAGCGAGCATTGGCATGGTCTCCTACGAAGCATTATATGGGCATCCGTGTAGAGCATCACATTGCCGGGTAGAGGTTGGCAAGAAGAGTTTGATTGGCCCAGAGTTAGTATAGGCGACCCTAGAGAAGATCGACATCACCAGGTGTCGACTTCTTGCAGCATAGAGCAGGCAGAAGAGCTACGCCGATACGATGCTGCGACCGGTAGAGTTCAAGGTTGGGGATCATGTGTTTCTCAAGGTTTCTCCCATGAAGGGAGTCCTTCGATTTGGCAAGAAGGGGAAACTCACACCATGATTCATTGGGCCATTCGAGATTCTAGACTGTGTAGGTGTGGTAGTGTACCGCCTTGCTTTTTCCACACCACTCGAAGGCGTGGACAACGTATTTCATATATCAATGATGAAGAAATACGTTCCTGATCCTTCCCACATCGTCAAATGGGAGCAGGTATAGTTAAGTGAGAATGCTACTTATGTACTGCGACCAACGCGTATCCTGGACAGGAATGAGCAATTACTATGCAGTAAGGTTATCCCACTTGTGTAGGTATTATGGATGCATCACATTAAGGAAGAGGCTACTTAGGAAACAGAAATGAGGTTCGTAAGAACTACCCTCAATTTCTCGAGGAGTACGAAAAGGTAGCAATTTCGAGGGTGAAATAATTTCTTTAAGGGGGTAAGATTGTAACGTTTCAAAAAATTCTATACAAAGACCTGAGTATCACCTCATGCAGAAATCACTAAGGATAGAATCCTTTAGAAATTAGACAAAAATTAATTAAGTACTAAACTGAATTAATTAGTAGATTAGCTTGAACTACTTTCTATACAACCTGCAAGACCCAAAACCATTAGTCTCACTAACCCAACATTACCTAAAAACCTAAGAGAAATCTCAAAACCTAGTTGCTCTCAGGAGCACATTGAAACTTTGTATCGAACCTGAACTGCTCGTCAAAAGTTTGATTACCACAAAACTATATGAGTATGACCGCCTTACTGGGCTTGAGAAGCAAATGTAGGAATCAAGTCAAAATAGTATCCAAAAAATGCACAACTTGAGCTCAGAGCAAATTGTGTGAGAAACGCGAATATCTTTAGAAAATGAACTAAAACTTAAGTGATTTCGCCCGGTCACTTGCAGGCCAAATTTAAGGTTTCAGACCATTAGATTCTAACCTAACCACACCCTTGGATCAGAAAAATTTCCCTACACATGTCAGTGCACTTAAGGCCCTGATCGAGTGACGATGACCGTTGAACTGAAATTGGTCCTCCATGGTCGATCTACAAGTATAATTGGATTAAAACTTTAACCTAGCATAGATCCATCATCAAAGAACATTATCCAGATCGTATGGAGGCAATGGACCTCCAGATGAGCTCCGTTAACCCGAAATAGATGACTTTTGGCTATAACCTAAGTATACCATGGTCATGCGGCCATTGACATCAGTTTTGGGCCTATATAAGGGCCTTAACCCACCCCTTTCTCATTTCATATGAATTTCCAAACCGTAGGAGAGAGAAGAGAAAAAAGAGAAGGAAAGAGTGAGGATAAGAGAGAGAGCGAGAGATACTTGCTAGGATTCGTTCCCGCCACTCCACGTGCTAAATCCCTTCTTCTGTCTCGCTATACCGATGATTTTGACTCCAGTTTTGGGTAAGAAATCCTAACTTTAATCTGTTTTATATATCTAAATAGGTAGAACAGTGAAATAGCTAACCTATTTTATGCTACAGGTATCCGCTGTGCTGTAGACAAAGATGTAGTGTTCAAACTAAGCTCGATACGAGCATACCAATGAAAGGTGCAGATTATAAATGTTTAGGTTATGGTTTTCAAGGATTTTAATGTCATTATTGGTTTATGGCTAACTTGATTTCCACCATATACCCTTAGATATGATGCCTTCCATATATTACACATATATATGAACTATGTTGATTTTTAATGCATTCCATGTGTTTGTTGAAATGTTTGAATGAATATGGAATTATAATTTATACTTACCATGATTATTGACTGAGGATACATGATTGTTGCATGGGTGGCAAGTCCTTGTGAAAGGATTTGTTATAATATATGTCATAACAAATTTATTACATGTATGTTGATATATGTAGTCTAAGTGTTTGATAAAATGCCTGAATTAGAAAATGCAGCACCAGCAGCAGCAGATTTGGACCACCATAGCAGGGGCACTTGCCCAAAACATGAGCATGGCCTTGTCTACAGCACCCGTGTACCCAATTGGAAATATGGGTGCCAATTGCTTATTCGAACGATTCCATCACTTTCGACCTCCTACTTTTGTGGAAACTCAGACCTGAGAAGGCCGAGTATTGGCTTGACTGCATCTCTAAGATGCTGAAGCCGCTGCACTGCATTGAGGTAAAGTAAGTTGAGTTGGTCACTTACATGTTCGAGAAGGAGGCCAGTTTATGGTGGAATAACATCCTGGGACAGTTCCTATAGAACATGTGTGGACGTGGGAGGCTTTTGAGACCCGCTTCCACAAAAAATATTTCTCTCTCCTACCATAATGAGGAGGAGGGAGAGTTCTTTCACCTTCAATAGGGAGGGATGACAGTGGCGGAATACGAGAATAGGTTCACGTCGCTGGCCAAATATGCTCCTTTGATATTAGCGAAGGAGCCATTTCGGATGCGGTGATTCCCTGAGGGTCTGTTACCCTAGATACGCTCGAAGATGTGTTGCGCTAGTATACCCAACTATGTTGAGCTAGTGAACATGTCTCTGCGAGCTGAGTAGGATGGGGATAGACTATCCCATACACATGTACACATGAATCCGAGGCCTCGACCAAATTATATGAGAAGACCATTCCTCGGAAAGAGGCCATGTGCAGATTCTCCTACTCGGCTTACGGCTCCATCGACATAGCCGAAGAGACCTGATGTATGGTGCATCTATTGTAAGAGGTCAGGCCATTTTTACACTTACTACTTTACCAGGATGAGGGACAACGACTTCATGCCCCCTTAGAAGATCAACCGTCAGATGCCCCCAGCTATCTCGGCTCCACCTCTATAATCAACACCGCCTGCATAACCTTCTTATTGCCACCTACAACTTGATTTAGGCCACCTCAACGGCCTGTGGTATCATAGCCAAATCATTCTCAACACACTCATGTACACTCACTTGTAGCTAAGGCATCCGAGATAGCAATTACAGAACCACTGGCTTTCGAAGTCACGACACATATCCAAGGTACACCAATCTTCTTATTCACAGACACTGGGTCCACTATCTCAATCATATCATGCGTGATAATCAAGTGACTAGTGTTGGTAATGGCTCCTCCGAAGGGGGTGAGAATCCTTACTGCCACAGGGATCTTTTTAGACGTTACCAAGATTTGTAGGGATTACTTGATAGACTTAGGAAGCATGACAATAATCGTTGACCTGATTGTTGCCCCACTACATCATTATGACATTATCGTCGGTATGGATTGGCTCACCGAGATGAAGGCTGAGATTAATTACGATACCAGAGTGGTGATAGCCTGTGCTCCTGAGGGTACGACCTTTACTTTTCTACTTCAGGTCAGTTGACCCTACCACATTAGTTGTTATGCCACCTTTCTAGAGAATGTTGATGGTCCAACACTTGGAAGTAAGCCTATAGTTCAGGATTTTAAAGACGTGTTGAGGAAGATACCTAGATTACCTCCTTAGTGCGAGATCAATTTTACCACTGATCTAGTGCCTAGTGCGACACCTATATCTCTACCGACGTATCGCATGCCTCCCTGGGCGATGGAGAAACTAAGTAGATTGATTGATGATCTATTGGATGCAGGCTTCATATGACCGAGTGTATCTCCATGGGGAGCACTTGTGTTGTTCGTGAAGAAGAAGGATGGATCACTGCGATTGTGTATTGATTATCACAGATCGAACCAAGTGATATGTGTAGTCTAAGTGTTTAATATATGTTATAACAAATTTTTTACATGTATGTTGATATGTGTAGTCTAAGTGTTTGATAAAATTCCTGAATTAGAAAATTCTTGCTGAAACGTATTTAATGGGGGTGTTGAGATAGGATTCTGAATTATCTTACTACTACGGGCTTTATGGATGAAATGCCTATATATGACATCATGTGTACTATTGTTTGTTAAAATGATCAAATGAGAATTATATTTGAATTGGTTGTCAAATGCTATTTGACTATCACATACGAATGCCTATTGTGTTTGAGTATGATTGAGACTACTGCATAGTCCAGGAAATCGGTAATGATTCATGAATTTATGGTCGAGGTCGTTTCTCCACACAAGACATGTTCGATGAATCTGAGTCGTACGCTGTTTGTCAACAGTGGTTAGGCCACGTGGAGTGCTTACGTGATCCATGTCAATTAATTCAACTTACACTCATACCGGTCGAGCTCATCCATGTAACCAATTGGCCTAATGTATGTTCACATTGTATGGACGCTACTGCTTAAATCTAAGGTACCACTTACCAAAGTAAAGACCCTTTCAACCGTGGTACCATGATCCGCTAAGACTAATGAGCCGGGCATGGTGGTATGCGACACTGTGGTCGAGCTGTTGCCCTACGTTGGGGTGACGGGCATCCCTGTAGTGACCAATGAGCAACCCAAACTCGTGTTTCGAATACACTATTATGGGACACTGTATTCGAGTTATCGGCCTACGCTAAGGTGACGAGCCTTTCTCGTAGTGACCTCGAGTATAAACTAGGCCTATACCGAGGTAACGAGCCTCCGGTAGTGACCTGAACTTGCTTGTCCACTATTTTTAAATTAAGGGTGATGTTGCCCTATAACTTGCCTATCGTATGTGATTAACTAGGATTAATAACCCTTGGTGGATCATTGTTTGGGTAAATGATGCAAAGGGAGGTTCCTTAACTTTTCAAACCTACTGTATGAATAAGTCTAAGTAAGAACTTGGTAAAAACGACCATGCACCACATTGCATGTGCCTTTGACGTGGGTGTTGAGCACAGTGGGAGTTTAGCATGCGCGACAGTGAGATGATGTCACAAAGGGAGTGCAAGCAAGGGCATGCATCAGTAATACATACCATTCTTACATTAACAAGAGTACGTAGGACATGATTGTTGTTCTGCTTTATCATTACTGCTTGATTGAATTGATAACATGTTATCCTTTACCTTATAGCTCCACTGAGTTGATCACTCACTTCCACTCTGGGACAGTTTTTTAAAACACCAACCAGAATTTGTTATAGCTGCAAATGACAGCGAGGCTTATTAGATGGAGCCTATCTTCTATGATGACGAAGAGTTCTCCTACCTATGACTCTCTGGTAGGTCTATGTAGTCCTGAAGTTGTGTCACTAAGGCTTCAGGTATATAGATTAGATAACATTACACTTTATCATTTTGTATATTTTGAAATTATACATGTAATTACTCACCCTGGTGACATGATCATACTCTAGGTTTTATATCCACTTATACATTCTATATATCTATCACAGTCTTTCTCTTGCTTAATTTAATCATCTCTGGAGTATGATATGCTGATTTAGTGTAATCATATTCATGTTTAATACACTAATACGGATAACATTCAATCATCATTATCTATGTTGCATAAGTGATGCAATGGATCTCTAGAGTTGGGCCTATGCTTGACCCTCGAAATTTGGGGCTTTATAAGTTGGTATCAGATCATGATTTGGATTAAATTGGACCTGGTTTATGGTAACCCGATGCACACTAACTTACTTTGACTTAGGAGGGAGTGATGAAATGTAGAAATAGCTGTAGGATTTCAAGTTTCGCCGATGAGCGAAACTGACCGTTAAAATCGGACTCGTTGGCATCTGTGATCATTCGAGATGATCCCAACTCTTTTCCACACCATCCATCGACGGGTTTAGACGATGATTCGGTGTATTCCACACTCAAATTACCTAAAAAGTGTGAATATGCATGAGATGAAACTCGAAACCGCATCAAACGGACTCGGGGGCCTAAATCGCATAAAATAGTGGGACCCGAGGTGGGCCTTGCACACTTATGGCACCTTGGGGGGGCTACCATTGCTCCTAGCATGAGCCATCACCCCAGGGTCCAGCGGACCACGATGACATAACGCTTAGGACGAGACCTTGCAGTTTATGGACAGCAGGCTGATCGGGCCGCAGCTGACCGATCGGTCCGGTCATTGTGCACACATGTGGGGCCCACAAAATCGTGTGGGGGCCCCCTATACCTCCCATTTAGCTTCATTTCTTCCATTTCCAACCCTTCAAACTTTCCAAATCTCCCAAAATCTCAATTTCCTCTCTCAAACCTCCCCTCTATTCTCATATCAACTTCTTCTTCATCACTACATACACACTTCCTAGCATTCCTTTCAAACCCATCTCCTATATCTCTTATTTCCTCCCATTTGGGCACCCAAACCTTCCTTAGTGTCTCAAAAATCTTAAGGTCCAACAACCCATTTTATCACTCCATTTAGTTTCACTCTCATGGTTCTTTTTGAGCTAGTGGTGGCCATATTTTTACATTCCACACTTTTTTTTCTCATGAGAAAGAAGAGGGCTTCCACGGATGAAGCCAGGCCTAGCCGCCCTACCTGTTCAAGGAGGCAGAAAGGCACTGGCTAGCACAAGCGTCGATCCGAAAATAAGGAGGTAGTGAGATCTTAATCCCCAGATTCCTCTCGAAAGAGCTCTACTGGTGGATATAGCACATGGAAGGTTTCAAGGCCATTGATTCCTCTTTGAAGTACACGTGTACGAGAAACTATTTGGGCTTTATCCGGTGATGGATCTCCTGTTGGACGCTAGGTAGAGTCCCATTTTTTAGGCCAAGTCTCGTACAAATGAGGGCACTGTTTGAGCCTTCTAGGCCCATATACAAGAGCCACTACTGGAGCCTTTACAGTCCTTTATTCCTGTGGGAAGGCGGGGAGCCATTGTCAATGCAAACTTAATAGCCCGAATCATGAGGATGTTGCGTAGAGAGGTACATGCTAGCGAGAGAAATCTCAGGAGTGTGAATGAAAGAGATCGCCGCACATAATTTCTTTGTGGCCAACTGGTCCACTGAAATCGAGGCAATTACCTCCTAGCGTCCAAGATAACTTCTGACTTCCGCCTGCTCCACTACATCTTCACATACAATGTGTATCCTAGGTGGAGCAATCGCAGCGAATGCACGCATTTGATGGTAGATTTCCTATACCGAGCTGGGCAAGGAGACAAGCTGTGCCTGCTTACTTATGTACTACTACAGATAGTTTAGACTGCATGCTCTCCTAGGATAGACATTTCACTTCCATTCGGCTGACTTATATGTAAGCTTGCTCGTGAATTTGGTTACATACTTGGAGCAGAAATTCTTACACCAATCCATGTCATCAATGACACTACTCTCAACAACATGGATATTGGGCCACGACAACGTCAAGCTCGACTCGATGAGAGTGAGGATGAGACAGGAAGTAAAGAGGAAGAAAGTGATGAAGAAGGAGACGGGAATGAAATAGAGGAAGGAGGAAGAGGAAGAGCAAGGAGAGGAAGAAGAGGAGTCCCAAGACTCTGATAAGGGCTCTCCTCCTGCAACACCTGAGCTCCATCATGATCGGGCTTTTTTAGAAGCCCGCTTGGCTCAAATTAAGGAGGGCTAGGTTACCCTACGATAGGAGGTCAGAGAGATCCGAGCCAAACTCGATGAGAATCAGGCCTTCATGAAATAAAAATTCAAGGTGTCTCACACATTGAAGGCTCTCTTGTGCTGTCTGTAGGACAAGGGCGCTCCTCCACCATCACCAGACTCAGACGACTAGCCTTGTGATGTAGTTGTCATTGGGTCTTTTCTTTCCGTATTTTTTTCTTGCTTTCTATGTTACAGCCATGATGGGCTTAGTAGTAAGGTAGAGTTGTGGTGTGTTTTAGTGTTTAAAGCTTTGGTAGATTAGCTCTCATGCATCTTCTGTCATGATTCATGTAGAAACTATATCTCATGTATTTTGACAAATTTTGGTAAATGAAATGCATAAAGCTTCTTTTGAGTTGGAATGTAAATGATGTTTGGATGAGTATTTGTCTTATGCTAAATCTTACACGGGTTGCACCCTATGTTGTATATAGGGAATGCCACCTAAGGCCACTTGGAGTATTACACATCTTACACTTGGTGAATCGAGTGACGATGCACCTCTCCTCAGCGATAGCCATTCGAACCCCAGTTGGGCTCGGATCATGAGACCATGCCGGATTCTCTACCAGCCACTGGCCCCACCAATGGGCTAACACCTTTTTCACCACTGGTTCTAGAGAAAAATTGTGTATCCTCGTCAACGCCACACATGTATTAGGCAGCTCCTCCTCTTGATAGGTTAGAGCAGATGATGCTCCTTATGCAGCAGCAGATTTGGACCACCATAGCAGGGGTCCTTGCCCAGAACATGAGCATGGCCCTGTCTGCAGCACCCGTGTACCCTACTGAAAATATGGGTGCTAACGGCTTATTCAAACGATTCCAACACTTCCGACCTCCTACTTTTGTAGGTACTCAAAAACTCGAGGAGGCTAAGTATTGTCTTGATCGCATCTCTATGTTGCTAAAGTTGTTGCACTGCACTAAGGAAAAGCAGGTTGAGTTGGTCACTTACATGTTCGGGAAGGAGGCTAGTTTGTGGTGGGATAGCATCCTGTGAACAGTTCCTATAGGACATGTGTGGACGTGGGAGGATTTTGATACACGGTTCCATGGGAAATATTTTCCTCTCACCTACCATAATGAGGAGGGAGAGTTCCTTTGCCTCCGACAGGGAGGGATGTCAGTGGCGGAATACAAGAATATGTTCATGGAGCTGGCCAGATATTCTCCTTTGATCCTAGCGAAGGAGCCAATGCAAATGCAATAATTCTCTAAGGGTCTATAACCCAAGATACGCTTGAAGATGCGTTACGCTTGCATACCCAACTATGCTGAGCTAGTGAACGTTTCTTTGCGAGTTGAGCAGGACGGGGATAGACTATCGCGTACATGTGTACCCATGGATCCGAGGCCTCCACCAGATTATCTGTAACACCCTGAAAATCGGGGGTCGTGTATAAACTCAACTCCCGAGTTCCAGACCGTCACTTATGCAACAAAAATGGTTATGATTCAATGTTGTCTGATTTAAAGCATTCACATGAGTAAAAGTATACCAAAACTGCAATTCATACTTCAGATCCAGTGATAAAAGCAAGCGGAAGACTAAACAAGATATATATCACTGTATGGAAAAACAAAGTAATCTCAACTGTCTCCAAAGTATGACTACATCTCTGAGTCTCATATACATGTACATAACAAAAGAATAATGTTCAAAAAGAAAAGTCCCACTGATGTCCCCTCGATCCAGGTCACCTACGGGAAGCCGTCATGATACTGCATATACGAGAACTCATCCTGGTCCTCGTCATCATCTAGCTCCACCTCCTGGATCTCATCGTCACCTGCAACTACAACAGGGTCTGGTGGGTGTTGCAAACACCATCCCGTAACGTGGGAATGAGTGATCAACTCAGTGGAATCATAGAGCAAAGATTAGCATGTTCACAATTCAGTCACGCGATAATAGTAAAGCAGTAAATTAGACAAGTCCTAATACTGTTGTTAATGCAAGATGATATGACGTGATGTATGCCCTCACCGACGATCACCCTCATACGGCAACATCTTACGACCGCGGCATGCCACACTCCCTAGAGTGCTCCACATCTTCCAGGCACATGCAATGCTATGGTGATATGATTACCAAGTTATTATTAGTCCATTCAAACAGCAGGATTGGGAAACTAAGGTACCTCCCTTGTATCAATCCCAACACGGATCCTGTCTAGGGTCGTCACTCCTAGTAATCTCATACGATGTACATTTCGTAGGTCACTGCAAGGGCTGCCAGGGCTGTTGCTCGCACTCGTTGCACCGCTCCCCCATCACCTTATCAATACAGGCCTACTGTACTCTACTGCACGGAAGGGTCGTCGCCTCCCGTGAACTCAGAATACGCTCGCGGTCACTACAAAGGGCTCGTCGCCTGATCAGTGTAGGCCGACAGCTAGAATATAGTGTCCCATACCACCATAATCTGCTCACGAGTCAAGGTGCTCACTGGTCACTACGGGGAGGTTTGTGGCCCCAGCGTAGGCCGACAGCTCGACCACGGTGTCCCATACCACCATGCCCGGCTCATGAGTCTTCGTGGATCAAGGTACCACGGTTAATAGGGTTTACAATGGTAAGTTCAGTACCCTAGGTTCAAGCAGTTATGATACATACAAGGTGAACAAACATCGGCCAGTCGGGTTACTTGACGGGCTCGACTAGCGCGATCGCATCTCGAACTGAACGACATGAAGTGCGTAAAACACTTCGCGTGGCCTAACCACTGCCGCCAACTCTCAACACGAATCACATTCATCTACGCGTCGTTCGTGGCTATGACCAGTCAGCCACGAAATCGCTCGGTTACCGACTGCCTGGACTAAGTCAAGTCCCACACATCTATGGAATTACTATACAAGGTATTGGAATTGAAATACATCATGTGAGCATGTTAACACATGTTATAACTTTCAACTTAAGCAAATCTTCAAGGCATACTTCCCATGCATATTCAACTTAAGCAAATCCTCAAGCACATACATTCCATGCATGTAATGAAATCATGCATTTTGTCAACATGTAGAAAATCATTTAGGTCGGCATAATAATTGAAAAATCAGTCACAAAGTATCAAATAACATCATTTAATTCAATACATACTAATACAAGCATTTATACAAACACATGCACTACACACTTAGGTCTACATATAGCATGTCGACCCAAAGTGTGCAACTAGGCGAATCTCTTCGCCAAACTAATTATGCACGCATTCCTAACTTCCTAATGCGACAACAAACCATGTCAATCACATCAGCAAAATATGGATGCAAACAGTACTTCCTACAAATGACTAAAATGCCCTAAATCTCATATTCTTCGTTAGCTTACGAAACGGGAAACGGAGAGCATTTTGTACATGTCAAACGGCGATGCCGTCAAGAATCTACTATTAAACGACATTGAAAGCATTGGGAACCGTCAATCAAAGCGTCTAAAATCCTCACCTAGTGTCTTGTAGACTCGGGAATTGAAGCGGAGTGTATATGCTTCGTCTACGGCGAGTAAGGAGCCTAATACATAAGATCCATAAGCTACATCGCCATGGAAACAAGAAAAACTCAAATCACCAACTATTTAGGGTTTTTACTTACCTAGGATTGCGGTGGAATCGCCGGGAAAGCGGTAGAGGAGTGTCGCTTAAGCACGTGCAACACGTAGCACAAGTGGCGGGAAGAACTCTCCCACTCTCTCACAATCTCTCACTCTTTTTCTCTCTCCCAAGCTAGGGCTTCTCTCAAATTCGGATGGGAGAGAGGAGTGAGGGTTTCAACCCCTTTTATAGCCTAAAACATTCCCAAAATAGGCTTGGGAACAATGTTTACTTGGTGCCTAACCAAATCGGGGCCGTTTCGGTCCAAAAGGGCATTTCTGGAGGTCCCCAGGCCAAATGCGGTCGGACTTAAGCTCATGCATACTGGATCTAGCACACATCCAGTTTTCAGACCGGTTGGGTTCCCAGATCGCACGTGGCGGCCCAGTTTCAGTTTAACGGTCACCGCACCAAGATCAGGCCTATAAGTCTCGTGATATATAATAGATATTTTTCCTGATCCAAGGGTGTGATTTGGCTGTATTCTGACGGTCAGAATGCTTAATACTGATGCGTCAAATTTGTGTGCCAGATTTGAATTTGAAATTCCAACTATGTCCCTATTCACACTCTCTTCGGTCCGGGCTCAATGAAATAGCCTGTAATAATCGGTTTGACTTGATTTTTGGAATGAGTGTCAAGCCCAGCTAGACGGTCCTAACGGTCTAAGATAGGAGGTATCGGACTTTCAACGTGCGGTCTAGATCCAATACAAAGATTCAAAGTGGTCCAGAGAACAAACCGGCTTAGAGTTTGATCCGAGGCTTTAGAGCATTATAGCACCCTTAGTTCCACTCGCTTCGGGCCTTGTAGAACGTATTTAAAGTGATCAGGGACCATTTCCCAGCTATTCTAACGTTGCACTAGCTAACCTAGTCAAATTTTCCAAAGGAATGAATTCTACGCAAATTCGGGTCGAGTTGGTACTCGAGCCCAAGTATGGATTTTTCACGGGCGTTACAATCTACCCCCCTTAACAAATAATTTCGTCCTCGAAATTTTGTACCTTTTCGTACTCCTCGAGAAGCTGTGGGTAGTTCTTTCTGATCTCGGCTTCTGTCTCCCAAGTAGCCTCCTCCTCAGTATGATGCGTCCATAGTACCTTCACAAGGGGAATCACCTTGCTACGCAGTACCTGCTCCTTCCGGTCTAAGATGCGTGTCGGTCGCAGGATATAAGTAACATCCTCTCCTAACTGCACCTGCTCCCATCTGATGATATGAGAAGGATCAGCAACATACTTCTTCAGCATAGAAACATGAAATACGTTGTGGACGCTCGCGAGGGGCGTGGGTAAAGCCAATCGGTAAGCCACTGCTCCCACACGATCGAGGATCTGAAATGGACCAATGTATCGCGGTGCCAGCTTCCCCTTCTTTCCGAACCGAAGGACTCCCTTCATAGGGGAAACTCACAAAAACACATGATCCCCGACTGTGAACTCTAGTGGTCTCCGTCTCGTATCGGCGTAGTTCTTCTGTCTGCTCTGCGCTGTAAGAAGCCGACGTCGAATAATATCAATCTTCTCTGACGTCGCCTGCACCAACTCTGGGCCAATCAAGCTGCGATCACCGACCTCTAACCAGCAATGCGGTGCGCGACAAGGTCGCCCATACAGCGCCTCATAAGGTGCCATGCCGATACTCGCCTGGAAGCTATTGTTGTACGCAAACTCCGCATATGCAAGACAGTCATCCCAACTGTCCTTGAAGTCCAATGCGCAAGCTCGCAACATGTCCTCCAGGATCTGGTTCACTCGCTCTGTCTGTCCGTCCGTCTGTGGGTGGAAGGCAGTACTGAACTTCAACTTCACACCCATAGCCTCCTGAATGCGAGTCCAGAAAATAGAAGTGAACCGCGTGTCTCTGTCCGACACGATCTCCAACGGAACTCCATGCAGACGCACGATCTCTCTAATATACAATCTAGCCAGCTCGTCTGCAGAGTTCGTAACTCTGATCGGTAGGAAGTGCGCCGACTTCGTCAATCGGTCGACGATCACCCAAATAGAATCATGCCCCTTCCTCGTCTTCGGCAACCCAGAAATGAAGTCCATGGAAATGAAATCCCACTTCCACTCTGCAATCGGCATAGGCTGCAAAAGTCCAGGTGGTCGGCGATGCTCTGCCTTCACCTGTTGACAAGTGAGACAACGGGACACGAACTCAGCAATGTGGGTCTTCATACCTTCCCACCAGTACGTCCTCTTCACGTCACGATACATCTTCGTGCTGCCAGGATGCATCGCGAGTCTAGTAGAATGCGCAGCCTCGAGAATCTCTCGTCTCAAGTCAGGGACATCAGGAACGCATAGGCGGCCACGGTAACGTAAACCCCCATCCATGCCAACTCGCCAGTCGGCGTCATCATCATCACTGGCCTGCTCTCGAAGCTCAGTAAGATGCGCGTCGTCCCTCTGCGCCTCGATGACACGGTCATCGATCGGGGATCGCACCTGAACATGTGCGATGAACTCAAATGGCTCCTCTACGGTGAGTTTCTGCTCAAAGTCTCGCAAAAACTCAACCATATCCCACTCGGCAACCATCAGCGGAGCCGCAAACTCTATCGCCTTCTTGCGGCTCAACGCATCAGCCACAAGGTTCGCCTTCCCAGGATGGTAAGAGACTTCAAACTTGAAGTCCTTCAGCGTCTCCATCCATCGCCGCTGCCTCATATTCAAGTCCCGCTGTGTGAATATGTACTTGAGGCTCTTGTGGTCGCAAAAGAGCTCGAACTCCTCTCCATAGAGGTAATGTCTCCAGAGTCTCAGTGCGAATATCACGGCTGCCAACTCCAGGTCGTGTGTAGGGTAATTCTCCTCGTGCTTCCTTAATTGTCTCGAGACATACGAAATTACCCTGTCCCTCTGCATAAGGACACAACCCAAACCAACGCTAGACGCGTCAGTGTATATAGTGTATTTAACCCCTTGCTCTGGCAATACTAGCACAGGGGCGGACGTAAGTCTGTCCTTCAGCTCCTGAAAAGCTGACTCCGCCTTATCATTCCAGGCGAACTTCACGTCCTTCCGTGTCAACTGAGATAAGGGTCTCGCGATCTTCGAGAAATCCTGAATGAAGCGCCGATAGTAGCCAGCGAGACCCAAGAAACTCCTCACCTCAGTGACAGAACCAGGCTGCTCCCAGTCCTGCACCGCAGCTACCTTAGACAGGTCAACTGCCATGCCATCCTTGGACACCACGTGTCCCAGAAACTTCACCTCCTGCTTCCAGAAGTCGCACTTCTTATACTGTGCGAACAACTGATGCTGTCTGAGCGTATCAAGGACCAAACGCAAGTGCTCCTCATGCTCCTCTCGACTCCTAGAGTATACCAAAATGTCGTCGATGAAGACAACGACGAATCGATAGAGGAAAGGCCGCAATACCCGGTTCATCAGATCCATGAACACGGCCGGTGCGTTCGTGAGACCGAACGACATCACGAGGAACTCGTAGTGACCAAAACTGGTCCTGAACGCTGTCTTCTGCACGTCCTCATCTCTCACGCGCAACTGATGATATCCTGACTGAAGATCAATCTTCGAGAAGTACTGCGCTCCTCTCAACTGATCAAATAAGTCATCGATCCTGGGCAAAGGGTACTTGTTCTTCACTGTGAGTTGGTTCAGCCTGCGATAATCAATACACAATCGCAGCGAACCATCCTTCTTCTTCACGAACAAGACCGGTGCCCCCCAAGGAGATACGCTAGGCCGTATAAGGCCAAGCTCTAGTAGACCATCAATCTGCGTCCTCAACTCCTCCATCTCACATGGTGCCATGCGATACGTCGGCAGTGAGACGGGTGTAGAACCAGGAATCAGATCGATAGTGAAATCGATCTCACGTCGGGGTGGCAAACCAGGGATCTTCCTGAACAGATCCCCGAACTCAGAAACAACTGGCGTCTGCTCAAGTACCTGGGCACCAGCGTCGCGCAACAGGGTGGCGTAGCTAAGAATGCGGAAAGGAAGATTTACCCGCACTGAAAATGTGAAAGGCGTGCCCTCAGGCTCGTACACCGTCACCACACGAGCCTCGCAGTCAATCTCGGCTCTCGCTGCAGTCAACCAGTCCATGCCAAGAATGACGTCGAGATATACGAGCGAGGGATCGACGACCAAATCAAGAGTCATCGTCCTGCCTCCCAGATCAAGTAAACAACCCTCACACATCTGGGTGACATCCGAATAATCTCCATGAGCTGCAAGGACTCGCACGCTATCCATAGTAATAGTCTGCAACCCAAGACGTCTGACTACGGCACGCGATATCAAAGAAATCGTGGAACCAGTGTCCACCATGACAAGAACGGGAGTACCTCCGATATGGCCCGTGACCTCGAAGGCTGAATGCTGGAAAGTCGGCGTCGTAGCTGCCTCAGCGGTCAGTGCATGAACTCGAGCCTGCTGTGGCCGGTTCGGCCGCTGTGTCAAGGGCCGTGGGGGCTGTCGAATCTGCGATACTGTGGGTCTGAAAGAGGACTGCGCAGGAGCTGACCGTATAGGCGGTGCTGATATCGCCTGTGGACGTACACGATCAATCTTCTGCGGCGGCGAGAACCCACTGTCCCGCATCCTCGAAAAGCAACTCGGCGCTAGGTGGCCCGTCCTCCCACAGTATGTGCATGATAGATCAGGGCGTCGAAACGGTCCTACTGGCGCCGTGGTCCTGGTAGGAGGATCAATGCGAGGCCTCTTGCCCGCGAAGGGCCTATCTGGCAACTCCGGTCGCGGCCTAGAAGTAGTCGGGCCTCGTGATCGCGCAAGTCGATCCACGTCCTGCTCTGCCCGCATGGACATGTGAACCAACTCCGCATAGGAGGAGAAACTGATACAGCACATCTTCGACCGAATATCCGGTCGCAAGCCCTCCAAAAAGCGCCGTATGCGCATCTGCTCATCAGCTAAAATCGTCGGGACGTACCTGCCCAACTCTGTGAACCGATGCTCATACTCGGTGACCGTCATCGCTGCCTGCCTGAGACGGAGAAACTCATTCTCCCTCTCGTGTCTGTAGGTCTGAGGATAATACTTCTCATGGAAGCGAAACTCGAATGCTGCCCATGTCCATACGAAGTTTGCGGTAACAGTCCGCAATACACTATCCCACCACATACTGGCCTCTCTCTCAAACTGGAAGGTAGCCAGCTCTACCTGCTCTGCCTCAGTACAGTGCAACATGCGCAGAATCTTCGACACTCGGTCGAGCCAAAACTCAGCCTCCTCGGGTCTGTGAGAACCCGTGAAAGTAGGAGGCCGCAAGCGCTGAAATCGCTCCAGAAGGCCCCGTGTGTCGGCAGGGTTCCCCGCAGGGAAAGCAGGCTGCGCAGGAAGTGCTATGCCCTCATCCTGGGCGTAAGCATAGGCATCCTCAGCTGGATGCGCAGGTGGTGCAGGCGGAGTAGATGCAGTCGCACCCCCACCCTGGGCTAAAGTCCCGACTATAGTAGTCAATAGCTGCTGCTGCTGTAGCATCATAGCCATCATCTGCTCGAATCTATCAGGTGGTGGAGCAGGCTGTGGCAGATGAGGTGCGGAAGTAGATGCGCGCTGTGGCTCTCTAACTGATGGTGTAAATGGCGGTGGTCCATCTGTAGGACCAGTAGCAGGCTGAGACGATCGAACAGTCTCAGGAATCGGGCCCACAGCAGGGTCCGGACGAGTGCCAGACTGAGAAGGAGCCTGATCCATCTGCTCTAACAATGAAAGCCGAACCGCGCTCCTCGTAGTCTTAGGTGGCATTCCCTATTTTCAAAATAGGGCGCAACCTTGTCAGTCTCAATTGCACAAATACACCACAATCATTCACTAAAGAGTCAAAGGCATTCCATGCATTTCAATTAATCAAAATTGTCACAATACAAGGGATATATCCTTACAAGCATCATGACTAGAATGACATGGAAATTAAGACAGTTAAGCAACAGCGACAAAAGCAAAGCACTAGCCCTAATAGGCTTTACACACATGAAACAGAAAATAACTAACTACTCATAACAACATCAAAGATCGCGTCGCTAGTCGGAGTCTGGCGACGGAGGAGGAGCACCCTTATCCTGTAAGCAACACAGGATTGCCTTCAAGGTGCGAGTCACCTTGCCAAATTTCTTCTTCGTAACGGCCTTGGCATCAGCGACCTCTGCTCGAAGTTCTTGGACTTCCCTTCGCAAAGAGGTCTGACTCTCCTCCATCCGAGCAATGCGATCGTCAATAGTAGTCTGCGCAGAAGGAGGAGGGCTCTCGTCAGTATCCTGAGCCTCCTCTTCTGCTTCTTCCTGAGTCTCTTCCTGAACCTCTGCACTAGGTTCTCCTTCGCTTTGATCTTCCTCTTCATCAAAGTCGTCCCCACTATCCCTTTCAAGTTGATTTTCACGATATTGCGACCCAATCTTCATCTTAACCATCGTCGACTCATCGATGGTGTGAATCGATACCGGCAACTCGGGTCCAAGTCTATAGGCAAACTCAAGCGCAATCTTGCAAATGAGTCGGCCAAAGGGAAGGGATTCGGATGTTCTTCTCGACCTGGCTATGAGAACTATCTGCCGTAAGATGAAAGTGGCCATACATACGTTCTCTCCCTGAGCCACCAGAAATAAGAAATCGACCATAAGACGTGTACATTCAATGCGGTTCGTCGACCTAGGATAAACATTGAACGTGCAGATGTGATGCAGCAGACGTAAATCCTCAGACATGTACGTCGCCTTGAGGCTATTATTAGGCTGCCATGGAACCAACTTACCGCACAGAAACCTGGTGCGGCGATCTCGTTCACGTCTAGTCCTCAAATTCTTCTCACTTGGATGTACATCACCTAGAGGCACGTTGAGAAGTCGCGCAACCAACTGGACGTCGATCGTAGCCATCCGATCTCTACCAAAAGGGATTTTGAACTGCAAGGGCTCCAAGGTAGGACTCTGGATGCTAGCATAGAAGGCACGAACAGTGCTCACATTAGCACGAGCGCGAGCTTCAAAGATCGGTCCCCAGTGCGCAGCTTCAATGCGTTCGAACAACAGATATTCGCCGAACAATCGCCCATCTACGTCCGCCTCAAATAACACTCTACGATCAGTGTATTCACCATGAGGCATCTCTGATAGGATGGTTCGTCCAAGGTGTGCATGGGGATCCAAATCCCGCTTCGTACGGCACTCCAGGACTGCAGCTGGACCTGCGGCGGCGCTTGAACTTGCGGCACCACCCCGCGGTCTTCTCAATCGAGCAGGGCGGCTCGGCCCAGCCTCGTCTGTTGCAGTTTTCCTCTTACCCATCAAAGACAGGATGGATGAGAGTGACAAAAGTCCCAAAATAGCTTCCACGAAAGCCATGGAAAACGCCGAAAATGCGGAGAAATGGCTGCCCAATCTGACAAAAGGAAATCTAGGCGTCGTAGAGGGATGCTTCAAGCTTCCCAAGGCTGTACTTTCAGGGAAAAATAAGAACAAAAAGGTGGAATGGAGCTGCTCACGATTTCAGCACTATTTGGGGGATTTTGGAGCTCCAAATGGAAAATCTTCAAGGAAAGAGGCTGCCAACACCCAATAATCGATGGGTGGTGGTCGGTTTTGGCCAAGGAAGGGATTAGGAGGGGTTTGGGTCGCCGGGATTTGGAATGGAGCGCTGAAAATCAAATCTAGGGCATGCAAGGGGGCTGTTTGTGAAGGAGAGGGGTGTTTTAGGGGTTTTCGTGGGATGGGAGGTAGCTAGGGGTGTTGTGGGAGGCATTTAAGTGGGTGCGCCCAAAGGGCAGCACCATCGGAGATGGCCGGCCGGCGATGCATCGCCCGGCCGGCGATGGCATCGCCGGCCAACCTTCAGGTTGGCCAGCGGGACCCCATGGGTCTGGTCCCCCATGGTCCCAGGGCCCCAAAAAGTCTGGTCCCACCCCTTAGTTCATAGTATTTTGGTCCCTATGAGCCCAAACATGTTTTTGGGGCTTTCCGGGTCCACATCGCAGTCCCGAATACCAAACCATATGATGCAGCATATGGATTTGGGGTAGAAGGATCCAGTACATCTTTCTAGCTCCTTAGTTGCTAAAGAAAGTGAAGTTAGAATGTCTTTATGGCCATTTTTTATGAAATTTTACTATTCACTGTAAAATTTGGTGAATGTACTAATTTGTGTTATTTTCACATTAGGTTTGATGCCTAACATGAAATGGATACAAAAGAACTGAAGGTTGAAGTGTTTAGAGAAGGAATTTTGAGAATTTTTGGCAAAACGGGGTTTTTAAGCCCTGGCGATTGATTACTAGAGTCGTGGTCATTCCACGGCCCATGGATTCAATTTTGCGGTTTAAAACCGCTCATAGGACATCTCCACCCGACTTCCTACAGCTTAGAAGTGATTCGGGTCGCTTTACGCGACCCGAGATGCGTTACAGACTCGATCTTGCGATCGATCCTTATAGACTTCGCCTATCGGCGAATCTGTGATCCTAGAAGTGTTTCTAGACCCTTCTCGCACCCACCTAAGTCAAAGGAAGCGACAGCGTACGTCGCAAGACCATAACCCAGGCCCAGTATACTCTCATTCATGCTCTGATACCAACTTGTAACACCCTGAAAATCGGGGGTCGTGTATAAACTCAACTCCCGAGTTCCAGACCGTCACTTATGCAACAAAAATGGTTATGATTCAATGTTGTCTGATTTAAAGCATTCACATGAGTAAAAGTATACCAAAACTGCAATTCATACTTCAGATCCAGTGATAAAAGCAAGCGGAAGACTAAACAAGATATATATCACTGTATGGAAAAACAAAGTAATCTCAACTGTCTCCAAAGTATGACTACATCTCTGAGTCTCATATACATGTACATAACAAAAGAATAATGTTCAAAAAGAAAAGTCCCACTGATGTCCCCTCGATCCAGGTCACCTACGGGAAGCCGTCATGATACTGCATATACGAGAACTCATCCTGGTCCTCGTCATCATCTAGCTCCACCTCCTGGATCTCATCGTCACCTGCAACTACAACAGGGTCTGGTGGGTGTTGCAAACACCATCCCGTAACGTGGGAATGAGTGATCAACTCAGTGGAATCATAGAGCAAAGATTAGCATGTTCACAATTCAGTCACGCGATAATAGTAAAGCAGTAAATCAGACAAGTCCTAATACTGTTGTTAATGCAAGATGATATGACGTGATGTATGCCCTCACCGACGATCACCCTCATACGGCAACATCTTACGACCGCGGCATGCCACACTCCCTAGAGTGCTCCACATCTTCCAGGCACATGCAATGCTATGGTGATATGATTACCAAGTTATTATTAGTCCATTCAAACAGCAGGATTGGGAAACTAAGGTACCTCCCTTGTATCAATCCCAACACGGATCCTGTCTAGGGTCGTCACTCCTAGTAATCTCATACGATGTACATTTCGTAGGTCACTGCAAGGGCTGCCAGGGCTGTTGCTCGCACTCGTTGCACCGCTCCCCCATCACCTTATCAATACAGGCCTACTGTACTCTACTGCACGGAAGGGTCGTCGCCTCCCGTGAACTCAGAATACGCTCGCGGTCACTACAAAGGGCTCGTCGCCTGATCAGTGTAGGCCGACAGCTAGAATATAGTGTCCCATACCACCATAATCTGCTCACGAGTCAAGGTGCTCACTGGTCACTACGGGGAGGTTTGTGGCCCCAGCGTAGGCCGACAGCTCGACCACGGTGTCCCATACCACCATGCCCGGCTCATGAGTCTTCGTGGATCAAGGTACCACGGTTAATAGGGTTTACAATGGTAAGTTCAGTACCCTAGGTTCAAGCAGTTATGATACATACAAGGTGAACAAACATCGGCCAGTCGGGTTACTTGACGGGCTCGACTAGCGCGATCGCATCTCGAACTGAACGACATGAAGTGCGTAAAACACTTCGCGTGGCCTAACCACTGCCGCCAACTCTCAACACGAATCACATTCATCTACGCGTCGTTCGTGGCTATGACCAGTCAGCCACGAAATCGCTCGGTTACCGACTGCCTGGACTAAGTCAAGTCCCACACATCTATGGAATTACTATACAAGGTATTGGAATTGAAATACATCATGTGAGCATGTTAACACATGTTATAACTTTCAACTTAAGCAAATCTTCAAGGCATACTTCCCATGCATATTCAACTTAAGCAAATCCTCAAGCACATACATTCCATGCATGTAATGAAATCATGCATTTTGTCAACATGTAGAAAATCATTTAGGTCGGCATAATAATTGAAAAATCAGTCACAAAGTATCAAATAACATCATTTAATTCAATACATACTAATACAAGCATTTATACAAACACATGCACTACACACTTAGGTCTACATATAGCATGTCGACCCAAAGTGTGCAACTAGGCGAATCTCTTCGCCAAACTAATTATGCACGCATTCCTAACTTCCTAATGCGACAACAAACCATGTCAATCACATCAGCAAAATATGGATGCAAACAGTACTTCCTACAAATGACTAAAATGCCCTAAATCTCATATTCTTCGTTAGCTTACGAAACGGGAAACGGAGAGCATTTTGTACATGTCAAACGGCGATGCCGTCAAGAATCTACTATTAAACGACATTGAAAGCATTGGGAACCGTCAATCAAAGCGTCTAAAATCCTCACCTAGTGTCTTGTAGACTCGGGAATTGAAGCGGAGTGTATATGCTTCGTCTACGGCGAGTAAGGAGCCTAATACATAAGATCCATAAGCTACATCGCCATGGAAACAAGAAAAACTCAAATCACCAACTATTTAGGGTTTTTACTTACCTAGGATTGCGGTGGAATCGCCGGGAAAGCGGTAGAGGAGTGTCGCTTAAGCACGTGCAACACGTAGCACAAGTGGCGGGAAGAACTCTCCCACTCTCTCACAATCTCTCACTCTTTTTCTCTCTCCCAAGCTAGGGCTTCTCTCAAATTCGGATGGGAGAGAGGAGTGAGGGTTTCAACCCCTTTTATAGCCTAAAACATTCCCAAAATAGGCTTGGGAACAATGTTTACTTGGTGCCTAACCAAATCGGGGCCGTTTCGGTCCAAAAGGGCATTTCTGGAGGTCCCCAGGCCAAATGCGGTCGGACTTAAGCTCATGCATACTGGATCTAGCACACATCCAGTTTTCAGACCGGTTGGGTTCCCAGATCGCACGTGGCGGCCCAGTTTCAGTTTAACGGTCACCGCACCAAGATCAGGCCTATAAGTCTCGTGATATATAATAGATATTTTTCCTGATCCAAGGGTGTGATTTGGCTGTATTCTGACGGTCAGAATGCTTAATACTGATGCGTCAAATTTGTGTGCCAGATTTGAATTTGAAATTCCAACTATGTCCCTATTCACACTCTCTTCGGTCCGGGCTCAATGAAATAGCCTGTAATAATCGGTTTGACTTGATTTTTGGAATGAGTGTCAAGCCCAGCTAGACGGTCCTAACGGTCTAAGATAGGAGGTATCGGACTTTCAACGTGCGGTCTAGATCCAATACAAAGATTCAAAGTGGTCCAGAGAATAAACCGGCTTAGAGTTTGATCCGAGGCTTTAGAGCATTATAGCACCCTTAGTTCCACTCGCTTCGGGCCTTGTAGAACGTATTTAAAGTGATCAGGGACCATTTCCCAGCTATTCTAACGTTGCACTAGCTAACCTAGTCAAATTTTCCAAAGGAATGAATTCTACGCAAATTCGGGTCGAGTTGGTACTCGAGCCCAAGTATGGATTTTTCACGGGCGTTACATTATCCGAGCAGACCATTCCGCGACAAGAGGCCACATGCAGATTCTTTTCCTCGGCTTACGGCTCCATCAACACAGCCGAGGTGAACTGATGTATGGTGTACCTATTGCAAGAGGTCGGGCCATTTTGACACTTACTGCTTTACTAAGATGAGGGACAATAACTTCATGCCCCCTTGAAGATTAACCGTTAGATGCCTCCAGTTATCTCGTCTCCACCTCTACGATCAACACCGCCTACATAGCCTTCTTACAGGCCACCTTCACCTTATTTTAGGCCACCTCAACGGCCTATGGTATTGCAACCAAATCGTCCTCATCAGGCTCGTGTGCACTTACTTGTAGCTAAGGCATCCGAGATAGAAAATGTAGCACCACTGGCTTTCAAAATCACGACACATATCCAAGGCACACCAGTCTTCTTATTGGTGGACACCGGGTCCACTATCTCAATCATATCATACGCGGCAGTCAAGCCACTAGTGTTGGAAATGGTTCCCACGAAGGGGGTGAGAATCCTTACTACCACAGGGACCTTTTCATATGTTACCAAGATTTATAAGGATTGCTTGATAGACTTAGGAAGCATGACAGTACTCATTGACCTGAACGTTACCTGTAAGTACTATGATTTTAGGCTCCTTTGGTTGTCAAATTTTGTGGTGCCAAAACCTCTATCTATGTCTTGTGTTTGTATGTTGATGAATATATGTTCAAGACACTACATCACAATACGGGTGATCGAGTTCAAGAAGGAAATGCAAGGTCATATTTTTTGTCCTCTTCTGTAAGCATCAATGTTCAGAACTATATCGATAAGAAGAGTGTTTGTTCAAGACTCAAGTGTAACTCAAGATGAAGTTTAATTTTAAGCTGTAGAAGATCTTAAGATCAAGCTACATCAACTAGAGATCTCAAGCTTCATAAGGCTCAAAGGTCAACCTTCATCTGAAAGAATGAAGTTTCAATGTTCATACTTCATGTCCCAGGTATGAATGACCTTAGATTGACCTTAAGGTAGGTCATTTTGTATACATAATTCAAACTGAATCTTTTATATGAATTTAGTCTATTCTAAGACTAGTCCTGGACCTTGTTCGACTAGTCCTAGCACTGCCACAACCAGTCTAAGAGATTCCAAGACCAGTCCTAAGTTTGTTGCAATTTTTAAAAAAATTTTGTTCGTCCACTACCAATCCTGGACTCTGTTAGACCGGTCGTGTGAACAGTGTCAACTCGTCCTTCGACCAGTCCTGGTTCCATGATTCAAAGTTCAACAACTAAACTGGAGGTCCTACGACCAGTCGTGTGGAGGCTACGACCAGTCGTAGAGGGGCTATGACCAGTCATAAACACCCTATGACCAGTCGTGAGTCGGTTTTATCCAATCTCGCTATAAATTTCAAAAATCTGTTCTCCTATGACCAGTCATAGTGTTCACTAGACCAATCGTAGATGCGATTTCTACAACCATAAATAGACGACAAATTTTAGAGTTTTATAAGGAAAAATTCAAGTAAAATCAAGGGATCACTCTGAGATAAGTTTGTGTTTATTTTAAACTATTTGTGCTCATTCAATATTCTCTTTTTGTTAGCTTTTACATTTAATTTTGTTTCTATATTTTAATCTTATTTGAAAAGAGGAATTGTTGTATTCCTTCTTCTTAGAATCAAAATCAAATAGAGCTAAGCCCAATTTGGTTTAATTTAAAATTAATTAGAACCTAGAATCATTTTAAAGTGAGTATTGGACATAAAACTTCTATATTCGAACTTCTACTCCGATTGGTTCTTCCGGGCTGCTTCGAAAAGGAGAAATCCAGGTATGTTACGTTATTATAATTTACATTCTTTTTAGTTTCTTTTGAGATTCACCAGAAAAATCTCATTGTGGTGGTTATTTGAGGAGAGCTAGAAAACTCAGAAAGTGGGTTTTTGGATTGTGTAAGCCCAATTAAAAAGACACAATTGTGAAGGTTTTGGGTGAATCTAGAAAACCTATTTTGATAGTGAACGCTAATATCCCCTGTGTGAGGATATTAAGAGTGGAGTAGCAATCTGTGTGGCTGTTTTATAACAGTTGGTTACACACAGGTGAACCACTATAATTCTTTGTGTTTTGTGGTTGTGTGATTTTTATTTTCTATCTTTCATTATTCAAGATTGTGGGATGTATTTGTGGATGAGAATGTTGTAATATTTTCTTTTCAAGCACAGTGGAGAATGTTGTAATAGTTTAGAATTTACTTTCTGCTATTTTCCTTTATTATTCCTGTTCAGTTTGGGATATTGATACTTATCATTCTAGTAAGGTTGTCCTGCCATAAACCCTTGGTTTTTGTGGTGCAAGGTTGTCCTTCGAACTACATTCGTATTAGCCTCTCAAGACTTGAATTTGAGGTTACTTTACATTCCTTTATTGGCGTTTGTTTCCTTTCTTTTGTTGGCTACCTTATTTCTTAAATTTTGTTGTTATTTTTTTTTAATTTGGCATAGTCCTATTCACCCCCCCTCTAGGACATATAGCTTGGCCATTTCATTGCCCCACTAGATCATTACGATATTATCCTCGGTATGGATTAGCTCACCAAGATGAAGGTTGACATCAATTGTGATACTAGAGTGGTGACAGCCGGTGCACCTAAGGGCACGACCTTTACTTTTCCAGTTCAGGTCAGTTGGCCCTGCCATGTTAGTTGTTATGCCACCTTACTAGAGAATGTTGATGGTCCAACCCTTAGAAGCATGCTTGTAGTTCAGGATTTTACGGGTGTGTTAAGGAAGATACCTAGATTACCTCCTCAGTGTGAGATCGATTTTACCATTGATATAGTGCCTGGTACGACACCTATATCTCCACCGACGTATCACATGCCTCTATGTGAAATGAAGGAAGTAAGGAGACAAATTGATGATTTATTAGATATAGGCTTCATACGATCGAGTGTATCTCCCTAGGGAGCACCTGTGTTGTTTGTGAAGAAGAAGGATGTATTACTGCGATTGTGTATTGATTATCGCAGATTGAACCAAGTGATGGTGAAGAACAAGTATCCTTTGCCCAGGATAGATGATCTGTTCGATTAGTTGAAAGGGGCACAATAGTTCTCGAAGATCGACTAGCAGTCAAGGTATCACTAGTTGCGCGTCAGGGATGAGGACGTACAGAAGACATCGTTCAGAACCAGCTTTAGGCACTACAAGTTCCTTATGATGTCATTCAGACTCACAAACGCACGCGCCGTGTTCATGGACCTGATGATCTAGGTATTTCGGTCGTATCCGTACCGATTCGTTATCGTATTTATAGATGACATCCTTATATATTCTAAGAGTCAGGCAGATCATGAGGAACACCTCCGAGCAATCTTTGATACTCTCAAGAAGAACCCGTTGTTTGCACAGTACAAGAAGTGCGACTTCTAAAAGGAAGAAGTCAAGTTCCTGGAACATGTAGTGTCTGAGGAAGGGATAGCTGTGGACCTTTCTAAGGTGACCGGAGGTTTAGGTTACTACCGTCGATTCATTAGAGACTTTACAAAGATTACCAGACCGTTGTCTCAGCTGAATCGGAAGGATCTTAAGTTTTCCTGGAATGAGAAGGCAGAAGTAACTTTTCAAGAATTGAAGGATAAGTTGATGTCTGTCCCTGTGCTAGTATTACCAGAGCAAGGGGTCAAGCATACGATATACACAGACATGTCTCACGTTGGTTTGGGTTATGATGTAGAAAGACACAGTGATTGCTTATTGTAACATCCCGAAAATTGGGAGTCGAGCATAAACTCCACTCCCGAGTTCCAGAACATCACTTATGCAACATTTTTTATGATGGATGAATGTTATCAGCATTAGGGCACAAAACATGAGGTAGATTAAACCAAACAACATATCATACTCCAGAGACAGTTAAATTTCTCAAGCGGAAGACTGTGATAAATATATAAAATGTATAATTGATTGTAAGTCTCCAGAGTGTGAACATGTTACCAGGTTAACTAAATACATGTATACTCCAAAAATGGAAAGAAAAGAATATACATGGGTGTTTAAATAAAAGGCAAAATACCAAGAGTATTGAATCTAATCAGTAACCCTGTAAACCCCATCAATCAGAACCTCCATATAGGAGAAATCCTCCTCAACATCATCAAGAAAGACCGACTCTGCCTCGCAAGCATCGTCACCATCTGAAAATAAAACAGGGGCTGGTTGGTGTGACCAACACTGTCCCGTAACGTGGGAGTGAGTAGCTAACTCAGTGGAAACTATACAGCAAAGGTTAACATGTTATCAATTCAATCAAGCAGTAATGATAAGGCAGTACAATCAAATAGGTCCTAGATACTCTTGTTAATGCAAGGATGGTATGAAGAATGATGCATGCCCTCACCACAATCCCCTCTGCGACATCATCTAACGATCGCGGCATGACTCACTTCCTCAGTGCTCTATCACCAATGCCGTTAGCACATGCAATGCGGTGTTATGAATATACTTACCAAGTTCTTATTAGTCCTTTTCATACAGCAGGATTGAGAAGCTAAGACATCTCCCTTGTATCATTTCCCAATGTTTATCCATTCTAGGGTCGTCAGTCCTACTAATCTCTTACGATGTTATGGTTCTAGGTCACTGCAAGGGCTGTCAGGATTGTTGCGCATAATCGTTGCTCCACTCCCCCATCAACTTATCAATACAGGCCTATTTATATCCTTAAGACTACAACTGGACTCGTCGCCCCTATACAGTGTCAGGATAAACTCAAGGTCACTACAGAGGGCTGTCAGGTCTATTACGCACAATCGTTGCTCCACTCTCCCATCACCAAACAATGTAGGCCGACAGTAAGAATATAGTGTCCCATACCACCATAATCTGCTCAGAGTAGGGTGCTCACTGGTCACTACAGGGAGGTTTGTGGCCCTAGTGTAGGCCGACAGCTTGACCACGATGTCCCATACCACCATACCTGGCTCATGAGTCTTAAGGGATTGTGGTACCACGGTTAACGGGAGTTTTACTGGTAAGCTCAATGTCTAAGATTCAAATAGTTGCGACCAAACAAGGTGAACAAGCATCGGTCAATCGGGTTAGTTGATAAGTTCAACTAGGCCAAGCGCACGTTGAGTTGAACGACATAGAATGCATAAGCACTCCGTATGGCCTAACCACTGCCGAACATCCTACGTATGACTCGGATTCGCTAAACTCATCTTGTGTGGTGAAAACAACCTCAACCACAATTTACAGAACGGTTTCCAATTACCTGGACTGTAGAACAGCCCCAATCACATGCAAATTCCATAACAGGCATATGAGTCATATCCTAGAATCATGTGGATATTCATGAAGTATAACTTAATTGTAAATATGGTACATGGAGGAAATCATATACACCTTTAACATGATTCATCTAAGTTAATCAATTCATGGAGGAAATCATATACACAGTTAATACAAACAATCTAAGTTACACAATGCATGGAGGAAATCATATACTCAAGTATTATGATTGAGATTCATATCTCAACAACCTTAGAAGTCACATTTTTACTAACTACTAAATCATTCAGACACTTTTACATACACTCAGTCTACACATTTCATCATACATATTGTGTATTCATTAGCATACGTATTAGGGAAAATTCTTTCGTCAAAGGGTTATCGCCTATTCAACAATCATACATCTATGACAATTAGTCATGGCGAGCATGAAAGCGAATTCCATACTCATTCAGTCATTTTCACAAACGCTTAGACTACACATACTAACTACATATCGTATGTTGATATATCATGTATTTGACCAAATCCTTTCACTAGAGAGTTGCCCCATATATTACTTACGTATACCCATGACGGATAATCATAGCATGCATGAATCCAGGTTCCGTATTTATTTAAACATTTTCACAAACACGTGAGCTACACACTTTTACATATATAACGTATATTGGCCGTGGTGTGATTTAGGGCAAGTACTTTCGCTAAGGAGTTTTCACACATGTAACAAGCATATATTCACAGCAATTAATCATGTTAAGTACAAATCCAAATTTTATACGTATACAGTATTTTTTACAAATACGAGGAATACACTATAATCAACATAGGTAACGTATAACTGAAAAACGAAACGGACAACACTTTAAACATGTGAAATAGAATCCCAGGCAAGAATAAATCATTGCTTAACATTGAAAGTCTTGAAAACCAAAACCTAAATGTATAAAGTCCGCACCTTAAACCAGAAAATGCGTAGAAGATATGATTCAGATGATGTGTCTTTGTCAATGGCGGATACGCTACCTATGACATGAAACAGGTTAGCTACAACTTCACTACAGCTAGTCTAAGCTTCAAAATAGGTTAGAGTTGGATTTCTTACCTAAGAACGAGATAAGAAACGCTGGAATAGCTATACAGATAGGTGGATTAGGCACGTAGCAAAGCTGGAAAGAATCTCAGAAAGAATCACCAACTTCTCCCTCACTTTCTCTCTCTTTTCTCCCTCTTGGAAAGCTAGGGTTTGGAAATTCGTATGGGATTTGGAATGAGAGTTTTAAGCCCTATTTATAAGCCTAAACTTGACAAAAATAGACTTAAGGCCAAGGTATACTTAGGTTATAACCAAATCGGGTCTGTTCCGATCCAACGGAGCATTTTTAGAGGTCCTGTTACTAAATGTGGTCGAACTTAAGCTCTCTAATATCAGATCCAGGTCAAGCTAAGTTTTCATTCCGGTCGGGTTTTCAGATCGACCGTGGCAGACCAGTTCAGTTCAGCGGTTATGGAAACTCGATCAGAGCTACAAGTACTATGACATGTAAGGGCCACCTATCTTGATCCGAGGGTAAATTTGGGTCGAATTCTAACGGTCAAAATTCTTAAAAGTAACGCGCAAGTGAACCGTTCCAGATTTCTTAAAAATATAATTAATTTTTCTAAAAATCTTTCTTTTCCTACTCTCTTTACTCCGGGCTCAATAAAGTGGTCTCAGGACATCGGTTGGGCTTGATTTTCTAGGTGATTTTCAAGTCCAACTAGGTGGTCATAATGGTCTAATATCATGGATATCAGACTTTCGACGTGCGGTCTAGATCCAATACGAAGTTACAAAGCATTTTCGGGAACAACTGGGTTTAGAGATTGATCTTAGATTTCAGGGTAAAATAACGTCAATGATTCTATAGGTTTTGGGTCTTACAGATCGTATTGAAAGTTATTAGTGATAATTTTGTAGGAAACTAGTACAGCACTAGTTAATACATGTTAAATTTCTAAAGAATTTAGTTCTAAATGATTTCTTTGGCTTTGAAATTGGGTTCTGAGAGGTTACCAAGGTGTTATGGTTGACCCATTGCCTAAGGACGTCTAATTCCAAGTAAGAAAAAATTTGGGTTATTACACTTATGCCTCGTGACAGCTGAGGAAGCACTAGGAAAACTACCCTACACACGACTTAGAGTTAGCAGTTGTCATCTTTGTATTGAAGCTCAGGAGTCATTACCTTTATGGAGAGGAGTTCAACACAGAGGGACCTGAATATGAGGCAGTGACGATGGATGAAAACCTTGAAAGACTTAAAGTTCGAGGTCTCCTACCATCCTTGTAAGGCTAACCTTGTGGCAGGCGTATTGAGCCACAAGATGACAATAACATTCGTGGCTTCGTTGATGATAGAGGAGTGAAACATGGTAGAATTTGTACAATACTTTGAGTAGAATCTTACGGTAGAGGAGTCGTTCGAGAGCATTGCACACGTTCGTGTGCAGCCACTCATTGATGACAGGATAATTGCATCTCAGAAAGGCGATGGATTGTTGACAAAGGTGAGAGAATAGGTGAGCGACAGTGAAGACTCAGAATGGAGATTTGGTGTGAATGGGGGTTTACACTATCGAGGCCGCCTATTCGTCCCAAATCTTTATGACTTGAGATGGGAAGTTCTCGAAACTGCTCACAATTCGAAGATGGCGATGCATCATAGTAATATAAAGATGTACTGTGACATGAAGCGTTCATACTGGTGGGACAACATGAAGGCTCACATATCAGATTATGTATCCCATTATCTCATGTGCCAGCAGGTCATGGTAGAGCATCGCCGACCTTCTGGACTGCTTCAGCCTATGCCCATAGCAGAATGAAAATGCGATTTCATTTATTTGGATTTCATCACAGGGTTATCGAAGACGAGGAAGGGGCATGAATCCATTTGAGTGATTGTGGACCAGTTGAAGAAATTGGCTCATTTTCTCCCTATGAGAGCTCAAACTCAGTAGACGATTTAGCCAGGTTATACATCAAGGAGATAGTGCATCTGCATGGAGTGCCTGTGGAGACCGTGCCAGACTGAGATACACGATTCACATCTATCTTCTGGACTCATATCCAAGAAGCAATGAGTGTGAAATTGAAGTTCAGTACCGCGTTCCACCCATAGACGGATGGAAAAATGGAACGAGTGAATCAGGTGTTGGAAGATATGTTGCGAGCTTATGTGCTTAATTTCATGGACAATTGGGATGACTGTTTTCTTTATGCTAAGTTTGCTTATAACAACAACTTTTAGGCAAGTATTGGCATGGCCCCCTATGAAGCACTATATGGGCATCCATGTAAAGCACCACATTGCTGGGCAGAGGTGGGCGAGAAGAGTTTGATTGGCCTAGAGTTAGTGCAGGTGACCTCAGAGAAGATCAACATTATCAGGCGTCGACTTCTAGTAGCACAAAGCAGATAGAAGAGCTACGTCGATACTAGGCGGTGACTGATAAAGTTTGAGGTTGGGGATCATGTGTTTCTCAAGGTTTCTCCCATGAAGGGAGTCCTTCGATTTGGCTAGAAGGGTAAAATCATGTCATAATTTATTAGGTCGTTCCAGATTCTAGACTGGGTGGGTGTGGTAGCGTTCCGCCTTGCTTTGCCCACACCACTCGTAGGTGTGCATAACGTATTTCATGTATCGATGTTAAAGAAATTCGTTCCTGAGCCTTCCCACATTATCAAATGGGAGCAGGAACAATTGAGTGAAGATGCTACTTGTGTACTACGACCAACACGTATTCTAGATTGGAAGGACCAGGTGATGCATAGTAAGGTTATCCATTTGTGAAGGTACTGTGGACGCATCACACTGAGGAAGAAGCTAATTGGGAAATGGAGCCAAGGTCCGCAAGAACTATCCTCAGATTCTCAAGGAGTACGAAAATATACTAATTTTAAGGATAAAATTTTTCTTTGAGGGGGGTAGATTGTAACGTCTCGAAAAAATAAATACAAAGACCCGAGTATCACCTCCGGCAGAAACCCTTAATGAGTGAATCCTTTAGTAATTAGATAAAAAATTAATTAAGTACTAAACTCAATCACTAGTGGAATTATCTTGAACTACTTTTTACATGAACTACAAGACCCAAAACTATTAGAATCTGTAATCTAACATTACCTAATAACCTAGGATAAATCTCAAAACCCAGTTGCTCTTTGGGAGTACATTGAAACTCTGTATCGGACCTAAACCACGCTTCGAAAGTTGGATCACTGCAAAACTATGTGGTTATGACCACCTTGCTGGGCTTGACAAGCATCGTGGGAATCAAGTCCAAATAGTATCCAGGAATGCACAACTTGAGCCTGGACCGAAGTGTGTTAGAAATGTGAATATCTTCAGAAAATGAACTCAAATTTAAGTGACTTGGGCCGTTCTCTTAGAGGAAAAATCTAAGGTTTTAGACCGTCAGATTTTGACCCAACTACACCTTGGATCAGGGAAATTTGCCTACACATGTTAGTGCAATTGAGGCCCTGATCGATTGACGATGACCGTTGAAATGAAACTAGTCCTCCACGGTCGATCTACGAATTTGATCAGACTAAAACTTTAATCTGTAATAGATCCATTGTCCAGGAACTTTTCCTCAACCGTATGTAGGGAATGAACCTCTAGTTGAGCTCCATTGACCCGAAACAGATGACTTTTGGCTATAACCTAAGTATACCATGGCCCGTGGGCCATTGACATTAGTTTTGGGCCTATATAAGGGCCTTAACCCACCCCTCTCATTCTATAAAAATTTTCAAACCCTAGGAGAGAGAAGAGAGAAAAGAGAAGGAAAGACTGAGGGGAGAGAGAGAGAGTGAGAGATACTTGTTGGGATTCGTTCCCACCACTCCATGTGCTAAATCCCTTCTTCCGTGTCGCTATACTGGCGATTTTGACTCCATTTTTGGATAAGAAATCCTAACCCTAATCTGTTTTAGATACCTAAATAGGTAGATCGATGAAACAATTAACCTATTTCATGCTATAGGTAGTCGTTGTGCTATAGATAAAGAGGTAGTGTTCAAACTGATCTCGATACGAGTGTGAAATAGCGGTGAAGACCACTTGAGTTGAAGTAGGAATATGCCAATATGTCCTAGAGGGGGGTGAATAGGACTTTTTAAAGTTTTACAATGTATTTAAAAATCCTATTACACTAATCCTTACAAATAGACAATTATCAGGATTACTCAAATGTAACTCAACTGGCTTCCAAGCCTGTAGAGGATCCAATCACAAACTATTCAAGAGACAACAATATATAGCATAGTTCATGATGGATATAACTGTGTTTGTGTGTGAGGTGTGCTTAGATAAGTAAATATGAAAGAATAAACAAACACACACATAACTGAATAACAATCGCAAACACGATCATTTTTATAGTGATTCGATAACTTGTCTACTCCACTCCTGGTAAATGCACTCAACCCTTAAGTGTACCAGATTTCACTAAGGAGGTTTCACATGGTTCACCTCTAACCTAAGGTTTTAAATCAAGTTCACCTTCAACCTTTACAACCTACACTGAGGCTGACTGTTTTAGCTCTCACAAGCAACGGTCAACACATTGCACTCACATTTTGGCACACTGGCCAAGGATCTTCCCTAAGACCCTAACAGAGGTTTCACTCGTTCACCTTAAAACCCAAGGTTTTACCCGGTTCACCTTAAACCGAAGGTTTTACTTGTTCACCTCTAACCAGATGTTTATGCTCTCCATATAGTAAGGGTCCACACAACGCACTCACCACATACACTCCCACCAAAGGCCTCCTTGAGGACTTTAAGGGTGATAAATACCTTAGACCCAATCCTACAAAGGAATGATCAAAGGGTCCTCTGGACTCTAGATACTTACAGATAAGTTGATGAGTCTCATTCAGCGCAGTGGCGAAGATCTCCTCCTTGTTGAAGAAGAGTCTTCAACTTCCTTGATCCGTAACAAATGATGTACCAATATAAGGCAACGGGTTGAGTCAAGATTATGAAGGAATCCTACTCTCTAAATGTTTTCCTATAAAGGAGACAGAGTAATTCCAATCATCTAAGCATTCAAGGCATCCCAACTTAATGATTTTCCATTAAGATGGTAGCTAAAGGATTCTTGAATGCAGAAGTTCATTCCCTAATCCACTCTATTAAATGTCAATGATGAGGGTGGATTGGAGGATGAACTCCTGTGAGAGAAAGGGCTTTGGGTATATGATCTAAAGGTAAAACACAAAAAATACTCTCTTCTTTCTTTACCAGCAATATGAACAAATCTCTCTTTATATAGGCAAAAGGTTCCAACGGATATAAAACGGTCACATGTATGACAAAGTTTGATATCATCGAGCAGTGTCGATATCATCGAGCATATACTCTCGATAGTATCCACGGCCTTCTCGATGACACAAACTCATAAGTCATACGCTTTTGAAACCTCTTGCCAACTGGTCAATGGGATCGATCAGGTGTCGATATTATCAGATTTTGAACTCTGATTCTATCGATACTTGGATCGATCTATCAACATTTGAAAAATTAGAGAGACTAGTCATGAAATATTTCAGGTTTTTAGGATATGATTAAGGGTCAACGGTTGTCATCAAAATTTATATATCGATGATATAGGAGGCAGTGTTGATGCATCGATAAATCCAATGGATTTTTCAGTAAGCCTGTTAGACAGTTTGTCCAGTATCGATGCAATTGACTCGACCTTCGATATTATCGACATATGAATATCGATTTTCTCGAGTGGCCCTCGATCAAAGATATAAAGTGACTTGAAATATTTTCTAGAAGACATTCGCACCCACTATTGATGTCATCGATAGACTTCTGATATTATCGAGATTTGATTTAAGATCTTATCGGAAGGAGTATCGATATATCGAAGGATTTTGAGATTTTCTTTAAAAAATAAGAATGCCGAATATCTGTCTATCGATATTATCGAGTCACTTCTGATTGACTCGAGATTCAAATATTGTTAACATCGATAGGTGTATCGATATATCGATAATTCTTTCCAAATATGTATGCGATTGCTGGACATTAAGTCCTCATCTGATATGATCAATTCATCTTATGAGGACATCGACAGCGCAGGTCGATTATATCAATATGTGTATCGATACAATCGACAGGATAAGAAAAATTTAGAGATTTTCTGATGTTTAAAAAAGTTCACTTACCCAAAAACCCTATTATATTTTAACTTATTTTTAAGGGTTTTAATCACCTAGTGTTTTTGGACACGGGATGTGAGGCTTAGATTTACCTATGGTGAGCTTCCACACATTCGGTTGAGGTAGACACTTGAATAGATCTTCTTGTAAGGCTCTGTAGTCCGACTAACTTAACACACATGCTAATTGACAAACCAGGGCACTACCAAGGGCACTTTTAATCTCCCCCTTTGTTAATTATGTGACAAAATACCCAAAACACCATAGGACAATATCTAGATAGACTCATCCTAAATTATGTGTACATGCAATTTACACAATTTTACAAATGCTAAAGAACCCATGTACACAACCAGTATTTTCTCTCCCTTACTGTAACACTCCCCTTTTCTTGATGTAGCTGCTCCCCCTAACACTTGCAACATATAAGAGCAAATATCCAATTTTTTCCACACGGTGTGTTTTAACTTTTCTCCCCCTTTTTGTAAGTCATTGACAAAGATATAGCAGTTGATATTGACTGAAGTGTAAAGAAGCATATGGGAGAACTGCAGATATAGATGTATAGAGATGAAATTATTTTAAACCATACATCATCTTCAGAAGATATGAATGCATATTAAATAAGGCATGGATACAAGAAGATAAGATAATCATGAAAAACACACGCATTCTATATCAGAAAGTAGATAAACCAGGGGATCTTATATATCACTATGGCAATAAGACTAGAATTATATTCAACCATATTCAAAATATCCAAAAAAACATACTGCCACAGATAGCAGTAGAGGTATAAGCATTCAAATAGACAACACAGCCCTAGATGTGCAACAGTACGTATCGACCCATGCTCAATGTCCTCGAGGATGATGAGGTGTAAGCAGGACCACCACTTGCTGAGTGGTTTCCTAGAGGACGTCGAGTTTCTCTTCAATTGCAGTGAGACGCCTTTCACAATTGTTTAGAAGATCGTCTATTCAAGCCATCCCATTTAGTAAGTGGCGTTCGAGGTGATGAGATTGGCGGTTGGTGATTGACTAAGGGCTAACCATTGGCGTGCGATTTGACCCTTCATATGTAGGCCAAATTGATGGTAGAGCATGTTGGACGGCTCTTGGCAGGGAAGGGCTATGCCTGGGGAGAGACAAAGGGGGACACAACTGTTGTGCTGCCTGTGCTGCATCACTGTCAAACCATGCTTCTGGAAACACCGCATCAGAGGTGATAAGAAGCCCCGCATGATGTGCTAGTTTGCATATGAGTACAGGAAAGAGCAGTGTTTCCCTCTGATTACCTTGGATTATATGAATGATTTGCTTGAGCAGAAGAGTTGGTAAGCACACTTGATTTTCTTGATATATATCATAAAGAACATTGATTACAAATAGAGAAATATGATCAGCATTGACATCGCAGGGGTAGACATTAGACCCAAAAATGCTATGAAAAATATTGAAAGTGGGTCCAAGATAGTTGATGTGAAGTAGATTCCCATCATGTCGTGGAACGGTCGTGCCTTGGCATAATGCACGAGTTATTTCTCCCCACACACCCAAGCCATTCAGATTCCTCCCAGTCACTAGGTTCGGGTGACTTCCAGATCAAGAAGGTGAGCTAAAGTGATTGGAGTAATCGATTTTGAGTAGTGCGTTAAATTAAGCCGAATGCTAGGGGGATCATTGCTAATGATATGACAGTGATTGAAGAATTCGTGGATCACCCCTAGCTGATATGATCCTCCAAGATTGAGGATATTCTGTCAGCCTATTACCTCTAGAAGTACGTTGACTCCAAACGGTTCTATGGCACTATTGAGCACTAGACGTTCAACGATGGCAGATGGATGTCCTTCCAGAGGTTGATGCCTACTGGAGTCCGATGCTACATTCTTGGATTTCAGAGAATGAAGGGACGACTTTCCTTTTCCCTTGATCATAGTTTGAAGAGATGAGATGCTGGAAAGGAGGTATTCAGAGAAGAGAAGGAAAGAGTAGGAGTTCACATGAATTCTTCACCTAATATAGAAAACTGATCGATCATATCGATCAGTTATCGATAGCATCGTCATGTCTTCCATCAACAGTTGTGCTGACGGTCGTTGGAAATTAGTAATACCATTGAATGCAGTCCGACCGTGGGAAAGAACTGATAGTTAAAGTATTGTATTTCCCAACACCTGTCGATTGGATCGATTTACTATTTCGATGGCATTGATGATGAAATCGAAGACTGTATAGATAACATCGCTGCTGTGGAAATTTTAACATTTGTTCTCTTAGCAATTTGGCCATGAATATCTTATACTTTAGACGTACTTATGTGAGCCATTGTTCCTGAGATATTTATCAATAAGAGCATATGCCAATGGATTTTTGAAGGTCACAGAACCTGTTTGTGTCAAGAGGCTATGTGAGGATATCGGCAAGCTGTTTCTCAGTAGTTACATAATCCAATATAATGATCTTTTCTTCAACAAGTTCTCGGATGAAATGATGACGAATGTCAATATGCTTGGTCTGAGAGTGTTGAACTGGATTTTTTGAGATGTTTATAACACTTGCATTGTCACAGAAAAGACACATTGTAGGCTGTGCAATCCGGTAGTCCAATAGCATTTGTTTCATCCATCTACCTATAGCTATATAATCAGCCTCTGCAGTGGACAACGAGATTGAATTTTTTTTCTTGCTCTGCCAAGAGACCAAACAGTTACCAATATAAAAACATCCTCCACTGGTTGATTTTCGATCGTCTTAATTTTCAACCCAATCTGCATCAGAATAACCAGTAATGGTGGTGGATATTTCATACGGATACCATAGACCAAAGGTGGTAGTCCCAGCTACATATTTGATAATCCTTTTAATAGCCATTAGGTGGGATTCCTTAGGATCTACCTGATATCAAGTACATACTCCCACACTAAAGGATATATTTGGACGACTAGCTATGAGATACACTTTTGCCATCAATATCTTTGGAGAGTTTAAGGGTGGGACTCATAGGTGTGTGATAGGTACGACCAGACTCAAACCCAAATCTTTTCACCAAGTATCTTGTATACTTGGTCTGTTTTATGAACATTCCATTAGTTAGTTGCTTGACCTGCAGTCCTAAAAAGAAATTTAATTCGCCAACCATACTCATTTCAAATTCAGATTTCAAGAGGTTGGTGAATTTGTGTGCCTCTATTCCACATGTTGATCCAAACACTATATCATCCATATAGATTTATGCAATAAGCAAGGAGTTCTTTGTTCTTTGAGTAAACAGTGTCTTGTCTACACTTCCTCTGCAGAATTCATGGTCTAACAAAAATTTTGTTAGTCGTTCATATCATGCACGGGGTGCTTGTTTGAGACCATACAGAGCTTTATCCAAATGATAAACATAATGAGGGAACTTAGGATTTGAAAATTCTTTTGGTTGTTCTATATAAACTTCTTCAGCAAGATCCCCATTAAGAAATGCACTTTTAACATCCATTGGAAATGATTTAAATTTTAATGCACATGCAACGGACATGAGAATTCTAATAGATTCAAGACGAGTAACAAGGACAAATGTCTCATCAAAATCAATCCCTTCTATCTGTGAGTATCCTTGTGTAACACCCTGAAAATCGGGGGTCGTGTATAAAATCAACTCCCGAGTTCCAGACCGTCACTTATGCAACAAAAATGATTATGATTCAATGTTGTCTGATTTAAAGCATTCACATGAGTAAAAGTATACCAAAACTGCAATTCATACTTCAGATCCAGTGATAAAAGCAAGCGGAAGACTAAACAATATATATATCACTGTATGCAAAAACAAAGTAAATCTCATCTGTCTCTAAAGTATGACTACATCTCTGAGTCTCATATAATATACATGAACAAAATAAATATCCAAAATGGTCCCACTGAAATCCCATCGATCCAGGTCGCCTACGCGAAGCCATCGTGATACTGCATGTACGAGAACTCGTCCTGGTCCTCGTCGATGTCTGGCTCCACCTACTGGATCTCAGCCTCACCTGCATCTACAACAGGGTCTGGTGGGTGTTGCAAACACCATCCCGTAACGTGGGAGTGAGTGATCAACTCAGTGGAATCATAGAGCAAAGATTATCATGTTCACAATTCAATCATGCGATAATAGTAAAGCAGTAAATCAGACATTCCTAATACTGTTGTTAATGCAAGATGACATGACGTGATGTATGCCCTCACCGACGATCTCCCTCATATGGCAACATCTTACGACCGCGGCATGCCACACTCCCTAGAGTGCTCCACATCTTCCACGCACATGCAATGCTATGGTGATATGATTTTCAAGTTGTTATTAGTTCATTCAAACAGCAGGATTGAGAAACTAAGGTACTTCCCTTGTATCAATCCCAACACAGATCCTGTCTAGGGTCGTCACTCCTAGTAATCTCATACAATGTATATTTCATAGGTCACTGCAAGGGCTTCCAGGGCTGTTGCTCGCACTCGTTGCACCGCTCCCCCATCACCTTATCAATACAGTCCTACTGTACTCTACTGCAACGGAAGGGTCGTCGCCTCCCGTGGACTCAGAATACACTCGCGGTCACTACAAAGGACTCGTCGCCTGATCAGTGTAGGCCGACAGCTAGAATATAGTGTCCCATACCACCATAATCTGCTCACGAGTCTAGGTGCTCACTGGTCACTACGGGGAGGTTTGTGGCCCCAGCGTAGGCTGACAGCTCGACCACGGTGTCCCATACCACCATGCCCGGCTCATGAGTCTTCGTGGATCAAGGTACCATGGTTAACAGGGTTTACAGTGGTAAGTTCAGTACCCTAGGTTCAAGAAGTTATGACTCATACAAGGTGAACATACATCGGCCAGTCGTGTTGCTTGACGGGCTCGACTAGCGCGATCGCATCTCAAGTCGAACGACATGAAGTGCGTAAAACACTTCGCGTGGCCTAACCACTACCGCCAACTCTAAACACGAATCACGTTCATCGACGCGTCGTTCGTGGCTATGACCAGTCAGCCACGAATTTGCTCGGTTACCGACTGCCTGGACTAAGTCTAGTCCCAAGCACTTATGGAATCACATCAACAATATATGTAAAAGTATTGGAATTGAAATACAATCATGTGAGCATGTTAACACATGTTATAACATTCAACTCAAGCAAACCTTCAAGCACATATATTCCATGCATGTAATGAAATCATGCATTTAGTCAACATGTAGAAAATCATTTAGGTCAGCATATTAATTGAGAAATCAATCACAAACTACCACATAACATCATTTAATTCAGTACATACTAATACAAGCATTTATACAAACACATACACTACACACTTAAGTCTACATATAGTATGTCGACCCAAAGTGCGCAACTAGGCGAATCTCTTCACGAAACTAATTATGCACGCATTCCTAACTTCCTAATGCGACAACAAACCATGTCAATCACATCAGCAAAATATGAATGTAAACAGTACTTCCTACAAATGACTAAAATGCCCTAAATCTTATATTCTTCGTTAATTTACGAAACGGAAAACGGAGAGCATTTTGTACATGTCAAACGGGGATACCGTCAAGAATTTACTATTAAACGACATTGAAAGCGTTGGGAACCGTCAATCAAAGCGTCTAAAATCCTCACCTTATGTCTTGTAGACTCGGGAATTGAAACGGAGCGTATACGCTTCGTCTACGGCGAATAAGGAACCTAATACACGAGATCCATAAGCTACATCGCTATGGAAACAAGGAAAACTCAAACCAACAACTATTTAGGGTATTTACTTACCTAGAATCGCGGTGAAATCGTCGGGAAAGCGGTAGAGGTGTGTTGCTCAAGCACGTGCAACGCGTAGTACAAGTGGCAGGAAGAACTCTCCCACTCTCTCACAATCTCTCACCTTTTTCTCTCTCCCAAACTAGGGTTTCTCTCAAATTCGTATGGGAGAGAGGAGTGAGGGTTTCAACCCCTTTTATAGCCTAAAACATGCCCAAAATAGGCTTGGGAACAATGTTTACTTGGTGCCTAGCCAAATCGGGGCTGTTTCGGTCCAAATGAGCATTTCTGAAGGTCCCCTGGCCAAATGCGGTCGGACTTAAGCTCATGCATACTGGATCTAGCACACATCCAGTTTTCAGACCGGTAGGGTTCCCAGATCGCACGTGGCGGTCCAATTTCAGTTTAACGGTCATCGCACCAAGATCAGGCCTATAAGTCTCGTGATATATAATAGATATTTTTCCTGATCCAAGTATGTAATTTGGCTGTATTCTGACGGTCAGAACGCTCAATACTGATGCGTCAAATTGTGTGCCAAATTTGAATTTCAAATTCCAATTCTAACCCTATTCTCACTCTCTTCGGTCCGGGCTCAATGAAATAGCCGGTGATTATCGGTTTGACTTGATTTTCGGAATGAGTGTCAAGTCCAGCTAGGCAGTTCTAACGGTCTAAGATAGGAGGTATCGGACTTTCGACGTGCGGTCTAGATCCAATACAAAGATTCAAAGTGGTCCAGAGAAGAAACCTGCTTAGAGTTTGGTTCGAGGTTTTAGAGCATTATAGCACCATTAGTTCCACTCGCTTTGGGCCTTGTAGAACGTATTTAAAGTGATCAGGGACCATTTCCCAGCTATTCTAACGTTGCACTAGCTAACCTAGTCATATTTTCTAAAGGAATAAATTCTACGCAATCTTGGGTCGAGTTGGTACTCGAGCCCAAGTATGGATTTTTCACGGGCGTTACAATCTACCCCCCTTAACAAATAATTTCGTCCTCGAAATTTTATACCTTTTCATACTCCTCGAGGAGCTGTGGGTAGTTCTTTCTGATCTCGGCTTCTGTCTCCCAGGTAGCCTCCTCCTCAGAGTGATGCGTCCATAATACCTTCACAAGGGGAATCACCTTGCTGCGCAGTACCTACTCCTTCCTGTCTATGATACGTGTTGGTCGCAGGATATATGTAACGTCTTCTCCTAACTGTACCTGCTCCCATCTGATGATATGGGAAGGATCAGCAACGTACTTCTTCAGCATAGAAACATGAAATACGTTGTGAACGCTCGTGAGAGGCATGGGTAAAGCCAATCGGTAAGCCACCGCACCCACACGATCGAGGATCTGAAACGGACCAATGAATCGCGGTGTCAGCTTCCCCTTCTTCCCGAACCGAAGGACTCCCTTCATAGGGGAAACTCGTAAAAACACATGATCCCCAACTGTGAACTCTAGTGGCCTCCGTCTCGTATTGGCGTAGCTCTTCTGTCTGCTCTGCGCTGTAAGGAGCCGACGTCGAATAGTATCAATCTTCTCTGACGTCGCCTGCACTAACTCTGGGCCAATCAAGCTACGCTCACCGACCTCTAACCAACAATGCGGTGCGCGACAAGGTCGCCCATACAACGCCTCATAGGGTGTCATACCGATACTCGCCTGAAAACTGTTGTTGTACGCAAACTCCGCATATGCAAGACAATCATCCCAACTGTCCTTGAAGTCCAATGCGCAAGCTCGCAACATATCCTCTAAGATCTGGTTCACCCGCTCTGTCTGTCCGTCCGTCTATGGGTGGAAGGCAGTACTGAACTTCAACTTCACACCCATAGCCTCCTGAATGCGAGTCCAGAAGATAGAAGTGAACCGCGTGTCTCTGTCCGACACGATCTCCAACGGAACTCCATGCAGACGCACAATCTCTCTGATGTACAATCTAGCCAGCTCGTCTGCAGAGTTCGTAACTCTGATCGGTAGGAAGTGCACCGACTTCGTCAATCGGTCGAAGATCACCCAAATGGAATCATGTCCCTTCCTCGTCTTCGACAACCCAGAAATGAAGTCCATGGAAATGAAATCCCACTTCCACTCTGCAATCGGCATATGCTGCAAAAGTGTAACACCCTGAAAATCGGGGGTCATGTATAAACTCAACTCCCGAGTTCCAGACCGTCACTTATGCAACAAAAATAGTTATGATTCAATGTTGTCTGATTTAAAGCATTCACATGAGTAAAAGTATACCAAAACTGCAATTCATACTTCAGATCCAGTGATAAAAGCAAGCGGAAGACTAAGCAATATATATATCACTGTATGGAAAAACAAAGTAATCTCATCTGTCTCCAAAGTATGACTACATCTCTGAGTTTCATATACATGTAAATAAACAAAAGAATAAAGTTCAAAATAGTCCCACTGAAGTCCCCTCGATCCAGGTCACCTACGGGAAGCCGTCGTGATACTGCATATACGAGAACTCATCCTGGTCCTCGTCAATCTCCGGCTCCACCTCCTGGATCTCGTCCTCACCTGCAGCTACAACAGGGTCTGGTGGGTGTTGCAAACACCATCCCGTAATGTGGGAATGAGTGATCAACTCAGTGGAATCATAGAGCAAAGATTAGCATGTTCACAATTCAATCACGCGATAATAGTAAAGCAGTAAATCAGACAATCCTAATACTGTTGTTAATGCAAGATGATATGACGTGATGTATGCCCTCACCGATGATCACCCTCATGCGGCAACATCTTACGACCCCGGCATGCCACACTCCCTAGAGTGCTCCACATCTTCCAGGCACATGCAATGCTATGGTGATATGATTACCAAGTTGTTATTAGTCCATTCAAACAGCAGGATTGGGAAACTAAGGTACTTCCCTTGTATCAATCCCAACACAGATCCTGTCTGGGGTCGTCACTCCTAGAAATCTCATACGATGTATATTTCGTAGGTCACTGCAAGGGCTGCCAGGGCTGTTGCTCGCACTCGTTGCACCGCTCCCCCATCACCTTATCAATACAGGCCTACTGTACTCTACTGCACGGAAGGGTCGTCGCCTCCCGTGGACTCAGAATACGCTCGCGGTCACTACAAAGGGCTCGTCGCCTGATCAGTGTAGGCCGACAGCTAGAATATAGTGTCCCATACCACCATAGAGTCTTCGTGGATCAAGGTACCACGGTTAATAGGGTTCACAATGGTAAGTTCAGTACCCTAGGTTCAAGCAGTTATGATACATACAAGGTGAACAAACATCGGCCAGTCGGGTTACTTGACGGGCTCGACTAGCGCGATCGCATCTCAAGTTGAACGACATGAAGTGCGTAAAACACTTCGCGTGGCCTAGCCACTGCCGCCAACTCTCAACACGAATCACGTTCATCGACGCGTCGTTCGTGGCTACGACCAGTCAGCCACGAATGCGCTCGGTTACCGACTACCTGGACTAAGTCAAGTCCCACACATCTATGGAATTTCATTAACACTATATACCAAGGTATTGGAATTGAAATACATCATGTGAGCATGTTAGCACATGTTATACCATCCAACTTAAGCAATTCTTCAAGGCATACTTTCTATGCATATTCAACTTAAACAAATCTTCAGGGCATACTTTCTATGTATGTAGTGAAATCATGCATACGGTAAGCATGTAGGAAATCATTTAGGTCAGCATTTAAATCATGAAATCAATCTCAAACTACTACATAACATCATTCAATACAATACATACTAGTACAAACATTCATACAAACACATACACTACACACTTAAGTCTACATATAGTATGTCGACCCAAAGTGCGCAACTTGGCGAATCTCTTCGCCAAACTGATTATGCAAGCATTCCTAACTCACTAATACGGCGACAAACCATGTCAATCACGTCAGCAAAATATGCATGTAGACCGTACTTCCTACATATGACTAAAATGCCCTAAATCTCATATTCTTCGTTAATTTATGAAACAGGAAACGGAGAGCATGTTGTACATGTCAAACGGCGATGCCGTCGATAATCTACTATTAAACGACATTGAAAGCGTTGTAAACCGTCAATCAAAGCGTCTAAAATCCTCACCTAGTGTCTTACGGTCGCGGGATTTTGAACGGAGCGTGTACGCTTCGTCTACGGCTGTAAGAGAACCTGATTCATGGATTACGTTAGCTAACATGCCCTGAATCTACATAAACCCTAAATCAGCAAGTTTTTGGGATTATTCTATACCTGATAAGGTGGAGAAATCACCAGCCAGGTGATTGGAATGAAGTGTTGAAGCAGCAACTGTCAGGGGCTCGGAAGCGGGAAAAATCTCCTCTTCCCTTTCTCTCAAACTCTCTCCTTTTTCTAGGGTTTGTGAAATTCGGATGGGAAGGAGAAATGAGGGTTTCAACCCCTTTTATAAGCTTGAAATTGCCGAAAATAGGCTCCGGGATGAAGTTTAGTTGATGCCTATCCATTTCGGGGCTGTTTTGGTCCAAAAACTGCTTTCTGGTGGTCCCCTGGTCGATTGCGATCAGACTTAAGCTCATGGGTACCAGATGTACCTCGTATTAAGTTTTCAGTCTGGCAGGGTTCGCAGATCGCACGTGGCGGACCAGTTTCAGTTCAGCGGTCACCGCACATAGATCAGGGCTGAAAGTCTCATGATAATAAATAGAAATTTTTCCTGATCCGAGGGTGTAATCTGGATGAATTCTGACGGTCAGAACGCTCAATACTGACGCGTCAAGTCGTGTGCCAGATTTGAATTTGAAATTCCAAATTCGTCCCTATTCGCGGTCGCTTCAGTCCGGGTTCAACGAAATACTCTGTGATTATCTGTTTGACTTGATTTTCGAGATGATTGTCAAGTCCAGCGGGGCGGTTCTAACGGTCTAAGATAGGAGGTATCGGACCTTCGACGCGCAGTCTAAATCCAATGCAAAAGTTCAATATGGTCCAGAGGATAAACTTGCTTAGAGTTTGATCCAAGGTTATAGAGTATTGTAGAGTTGTCTGTTCTACTCGATTTGGGTCTTGTAGAACGTATTTAAAGTGATCAGGGACTATTTCCCAGCTACTCTAGTGTTGCGCTAGCTAACTTACGTTTAATTTCTATGGAAATTATTCCTACGCGATTTCGGGTCAAATCGGTACTCGAACCCAAGTACGGATTTTTCACGGGCGTTACAATCTACCCCCCTTAACAAATAATTTCGTCCTCGAAATTTGTACCTTTTCGTACTCCTCGAGAAGCTGTGGGTAGTTCTTTCTGATCTCGGCTTCTGTCTCCCAAGTAGCCTCCTCCTCAGAGTGATGCGTCCATAGTACCTTCACAAGGGGAATCACCTTGCTATGCAGTACCTGCTCCTTCCGGTCTAAGATGCGTGTCGGTCGCAGGATATAAGTAACATCCTCTCCTAACTGCACCTGCTCCCATCTGATGATATGGGAAGGATCAGCAACGTACTTCTTCTGCATAGAAACATGAAATACGTTGTGGACGCTCGCGAGGGGCGTGGGTAAAGCCAATCGGTAAGCCACTGCTCCCACACGATCGAGGATCTGAAATGGACCAATGAATCGCGGTGTCACCTTCCCCTTCTTCCCGAACCGAAGACTCCCTTCATAGGGGAAAGTCGCAAAAACACGTGATCCCTGACTGTGAACTCTAGTGGCCATCGTCTCGTATCGGCGTAGCTCTTCTGTCTGCTCTGCGCTGTAAGAAGCCGACGTCGAATAATATCGATCTTCTCTGACGTCGCCTGCACCAACTCTGGGTCAATCAAGCTACGCTCACCGACCTCTAACCAGCAATGCGGTGCGCGACAAGGTCGCCCATACAGCGCCTCATAAGGTGCCATGCCGATACTCGCCTGGAAGCTATTGTTGTACGCAAACTCCGCATATGAAAGACAGTCATCCCAACTGTCCTTGAAGTCCAATGCGCAAGCCCGCAACATGTCCTCCAGGATCTGGTTCACTCGCTCCGTCTGTCCGTCCGTCTGTGGGTGGAAGGCAGTACTGAACTTCAACTTCACACCCATAGCCTCCTGAATGCGAGTCCAGAAAATAGAAGTGAACCGCGTGTCTCTGTCCGACACGATCTCCAACGGAACTCCATGCAGACGCACGATCTCTCGGATGTACAATCTAGCCAGCTCGTCTGCAGAGTTCGTAACTCTGATCGGTAGGAAGTGCGCCGACTTCGTCAATCGGTCGACGATCACCCAAATGGAATCATGCCCCTTCCTCATCTTCGGCAACCCAGAAATGAAGTCCATGGAAATGAAATCCCACTTCCACTCTGCAATCGGCATAGGCTGCAAAAGTCCAGGTGGTCGGCGATGCTCTGCCTTCACCTGCTGACAAGTGAGACAACGGGACACGAACTCAGCTATATGGGTCTTCATACCTTCCCACCAATACGTCCTCTTCACGTCACGATACATCTTCGTGCTGCCTGGATGCATCGCGAGTCTAGTAGAATGCGCAGCCTCGAGAATCTCTCGTCTCAAGTCAGGGACATCTGGGACGCATAGGCGGCCACGGTATCGTAAGCCCCCATCCATACCAACTCGCCAGTCGGCGTCAGCATCATCACTGGCCTGCTCTCGAAGCTCAGTAAGATGCGCGTCGTCCCTCTGCGCCTCGATGACTCGGTCATCGATCGGAGATCGCACCTGTACATGTGCGATGAACTCAAATGGCTCCTCTACGGTGAGTTTCTGCTCAAAGTCTCGCAAAAACTCCACCATATCCCACTCGGCAACCATCAGCGGAGCCGCAAACTCTATCGCCTTCTTGCGGCTCAACGCATCAGCTACAAGGTTCGCCTTCCCAGGATGGTAAAAGACTTCAAACTTGAAGTCCTTCAGCGTCTCCATCCATCGCCGCTGCCTCATATTCAAGTCTCGCTGCGTGAATATGTACTTGAGGCTCTTGTGGTCGCAAAAGAGCTCGAACTCCTCTCCGTAGAGGTAATGTCTCCAGAGTCTCAGTGCGAATATAACGGCTGCCAACTCCAGGTCGTGTGTAGGGTAATTCTCCTCGTGCTTCCTTAATTGTCTCGAGGCATACGAAATTACCCTGTCCCTCTGCATAAGGACACAACCCAAACCAACGCTAGACGCGTCAGTGTATATAGTGTATCTAACCCTTTGCTCTGGCAATACTAGCACAGGGGCGGACGTAAGTCTGTCCTTCAGCTCCTGAAAAGCTGACTCCGCCTTATCATTCCAGGCGAACTTTACGTCCTTCCGTGTCAACTGAGATAAGGGTCTCGCGATCTTCTAGAAATCCTGAATGAAGCGCCGATAATAACCAGCGAGACCCAAGAAACTCCTCACCTCAGTGACAGAACCAGGCTGCTCCCAGCCTGCACCGCAGCTACCTTAGACAGGTCAACTGCCATGCCATCCTTGGACACCACGTGTCCCAGAAACTTCACCTCCTGCTTCCAGAAGTCGCACTTCTTATACTGTGCGAACAACTGATGTCGTCTGAGCGTATCAAGGACCAAACGCAAGTGCTCCTCATGCTCCTCTCGACTCCTAGAGTATACCAAAATGTCGTCGATGAAGACAACGATGAATCGATAGAGGAAAGGCCGAAATACCCGGTTCATCAGATCCATGAACACGGCCGGTGCGTTCGTGAGATCGAACGACATCACGAGGAACTTGTAGTGACCAAAAATGGTCCTGAATGCTGTCTTCTGCACGTCCTCATCTCTGACGCGCAGCTGATGATATCCTGACTGAAGATCAATCTTCGAGAAGTACTGCGCTCCTCTCAACTGATCAAACAAGTCATCGATCCTAGGCAAAGGGTACTTGTTCTTCACCGTGAGCTGGTTCAGCCTGCGATAATCAATACACAATCGCAGCGAACCATCCTTCTTCTTCACGAACAAGACCGGTGCTCCCCAAGGAGACACGTTAGGCCGTATAAAGCCAAGCTCTAGCAGACCATCAATCTGCGTCCTCAACTCCTCCATCTCACATGGTGCCATGCGATACGTCGGCAGTGAGACGGGTGTAGAACCAGGAACCAGATCGATAGTGAAATCGATCTCACGTCGGGGCGGCAAACCAGGGATCTTCCTGAACAGATCCCCAAACTCAGAAACAACTGGCGTCTGCTCAAGTACCAGGGCACCAGCGTCGCGCAATAGAGTGGCGTAGCTAAGAATGCGGAAAGGAAGATTTACCCGCACTGGAAATGTGAAGGATGCACCCTCAGGCTCGTACGCTGTGACTATACGGGTCTCGCAGTCAATATCGGCTCTCGCTGCAGTCAACCAATCCATGCCAAGAATGACGTCGAGATAAACGAGCGAGGGATCGACGACCAGATCAAGAGTCATCGTCTTGCCTCCCAGATCAACCAAACAACCCTCACACATCTGGGTGACATCCGAAAAATCTCCATGAGCTGCAAAGACTCGCACGCTATCCATAGTGATAGTCTGCAACCCAAGACGTCTGACTACGGCACGCGATATCAAAGAAATCGTGGAACCAGTGTCCACCATGACAAGAACAGGAGTACCTCCGATATGGCCCGTGACCTCGAAGGATGAATGCTGAAAAGTCGGCGTCGTAGCTGCCTCAGCGGTCAATGCATGAACTCGAGCCTGCTGTGGCCGGTTCGGCCGCTGTGTCAAGGGCCGTGGAGGCTGTCGAATCCTCGATACCGTAGGTCTGAAAGAAGGATGCGCAGGAGCTGACCGTATAGGCGGTGCTGATATCGCCTGTGGACGTACACGATCAATCTTCTGCGGCGGCGAGAACCCACTGTCCCGCATCCTGGAAAACTAACTCTGCGCCAAGTGGCCCGTCCTCCCACAGTATGTGCATGACAAATCAGGGCTCCAAAACGGTGGTACAGGCGCCGTAGTCCTGGTAGGAGGATCAAAGCGAGGCCTCTTGCCCGCGAAGGGCCTGTCTGGCAAATCCGGTCGCGGCCTAGAAGTAGTCGGGCCTCGAGATCGCGCAAGTCGATCCACGTCCTGCTTTGCCCGCATGGACATGTGAACCAACTCCGCATAGGAGGGAAAACTGACACAGCACATCTTCGACCGAATATCCGGTCGCAAGCCCTCCAAAAAGCGTCGTATGCGCATCTGCTCATCAGCTAGAATCGTCGGGACGTACCTGTCCAACTCTGTGAATCGATGCTCATACTCGGTAACCGTCATCGCTGCCTGCCTGAGACGGAGAAACTCATTCTCCCTCTCGTGCCTGTAGGTCTGGGGATAATACTTCTCATGGAAGCGGAACTCGAATGCTGCCCACGTCCATACGAAATCTGCGGTAACAGTCCGCAATATGCTATCCCACCACATACTGGCCTCTCTCTCAAACAGGAAGGTAGCCAGCTCTACCTGCTCAGCCTCGGTACAGTGCAACATCTGTAGAATCTTCGACACTCGGTCGAGCCAGAACTCAGCCTCCTCGGGTCTGTGAGAACCCGTGAAAGTAGGAGGCCGCAAGCGCTGAAATCGCTCCAGAAGGCCCCGAGTGTCGGCAGGATTCCCCGCAGGGAAAGCAGGCTGCGCAGGATGTGCTATGCCCTCATCCTGGGCGTAAGTATAGGCATCCTCAGCTGGATGCGCAGGTGGTGCAGGCGGAGTAGATGTAGTCGCACCCCCACCCTGGGCTAAAGTCCCCACTATGGTGGTCAGAAGCTGCTGCTGCTGTAGCATCATAGCCATCATCTGCTCGAATCTGTCAGGGGGTGGAGCAGGCTGTGGCGGATGAGGTGCGGAAGTAGATGCGCGCTGTGGCTCTCTAACTGATGGTGTAAATGGCGGTGGTCCATCTGTAGGACCAACAGCAGGCTGAGACGATCGAACCTTCTCAGGAATCGGGCCCACAGCAGGGTCCGGACGAGTGCCAGACTGAGAGGGAGTCTGATCCATCTGCTCTGACAATGAAAGCCGAACCGCGCTCCTCGTAGTCTTAGGTGGCATTCCCTATATTCAAAATAGGGCGCAACCTTGTCAGTCTCAATTGCACAAATACACCACAATCATTCACTAAAGAGTCAAAGGCATTCCATGCATTTCAATTAATCAAAATTGTCACAATACAAGGGATATATCCTTACAAGCATCATGACTAGAATGACATGGAAATTAAGACAGTTAAGTAACAGCAACATAAGCAAAGCACTAGCCTTAACAGGCTTACACACATAAAATAGGAAATGGCTAACTACTAATAACAACATCAAAGATCGCATCGCTAGTCGGAGTCTGGTGACGGAGGAGGAGCACCCTTATCCTGTAAGCAACACAGGATTGCCTTCAAGGTGCGAGTCACCTTGCCAAACTTCTTCTTTGTAACAGCCTTGGCATCAGCGACTTCCGCTCGAAGTTCTTGGACTTCCCTTCGCAAAGCGGTCTGGCTCTCATCCATCCGAGCAATGCGATCGTCGATAGTAGCCTGCGCAGAAGGAGGAGGGCTCTCATCAGTATCCTGAGCCTCCTCTTCCGCTTCTTCCTGAGCTTCTTCCTGAACCTCTGCTCTAGGTTCTTCTTCGCTTTGATCTTCCTCTTCATCAAAGTCGTCCCCACTATCCCTTTCAAGTTGATTTTCACGATATTGCGACCCAATCTTCATCTTAACCATTGTCGACTCATCGATGGTGTGAATCGATGCCGGTAATTCGGGTCCAAGTTTATAGGCAAACTCAAGCGTAATCTTGCAAATGAGTCAGCCAAAGGGAAGCAATTCGGATGTTCTCCTCGACCTAGCTATGAGAACTATCTGCCGTAAGATGAAAGTGGCCATACATACGTTCTCTCCCTGGGCCACCAGAAATAAGAAATCGACCATAAGACGTGTGCATTCAATGCGGTTTGTCGACCTGGGATAGACATTGAACGTGCAGATATGATGCAGCAGGCGCAAATCCTCAGACATGTACGTCACCTTGAGGCTATTATTGGCTGCCATGGAACCAACTTACCGCACAGAAACCTGGTGCGGCGATCTCATTCACGTCTAGTCCTCAAATTCTTCTCACTTGGATGCACATCACCTAGAGGCACGTTGAGAAGTCGCGCAATCAACCGGACGTCGATCGTAGCCATCCGATCTCTACCAAAAGGGATTTTGAACTGCAAAGGCTCCAAGGTAGGATTCTGGATGTTAGCATAGAAGGCACGAACGGTGCTCACATTAGCACGAGCGCGAGCTTCAAAGATCGGTCCCCAGTGCGCAGCTTCTATGCGTTCGAACAACAGATACTCGCCGAACAATCGCCCATCTACGTCCGCCTCAAATAACACTCTACGATCAGTGTATTCACCATGAGGCATCTCTGATAAAATGGTTCGTCCAAGGTGTGCATGGGGATCCAAATCTCGCTTTGTACGGCACTCCAGGACTGCAGTTGGACCTGCGGCGGTGCTTGAACTTGCGGCACCACCCCGCGGTCTTCTCGATCGAGCAGGGCGGCTCAGCCCAGCCTCATCTATCATGGTTTTCCTCTTACCCATCAAAGATATGATGGATGAGAGTGACAAAAGACCCAAAATGGCTTCCACGAAAGTCATGAAAAACGCCGAAAATGCAGAGAAATGGCTGCCCAATCTGACAAAAGGAAATCTAGGTGTCGTAGAGGGATGCTTCAAGCTTCCCAAGGCTGTAGTTTCAAAGAGAAATACAAACAAAAAGATGGGATGGAGCACCTCACGATTTCAGCTATATTTGGGGGATTTTGGAGCTCCAAATGGTGATATCTTCAAGGAAAGAGGCTGCCAACACCCAATAAATGATGGGTGGTGGTCGGTTTTGGCCAAGGAAGGTTTTAGAGGTGGTTTGGGACGCCGGGGTTTGGAATGGGTTGCTGAAAATCAAATCTAGGGCTATGTAGGGGGCTGTTTGTGAAGGAGAGGTAGGATTTGGGGGTTTTCGTGAGGTGGGAGGTACCTAGGGATGATGTGGACCCTATTTAAGGAGGTGCGCCCGAAGGACAGCACCAACCGACACCGCCGGCCGGCGATGCATCGCCCGGCCGACGATGGCATCGCCGGCCAACCTTCAAGTTGGCCGGTGGGACCCCATGGGTCTGGTCCCCCATGGTCCCAGGGTCCCAAAAAGTTAGGTCCCACCCCTTGGTTCACAATAATTTGGTCTGCATGAGCCCAAACATGTGTTTGGAGCTTTCCGGGTCCACATCGTAATCCCGAATACCAAACCATATGATGCAGCATATGAATTTGGGGTAGAAGGAGCCAGTACACCTATTTAGATCCTTATTTACTAAAGAAAGTGAAGTTAGAATGGTCTTATGGCCATTTTTCATGAAATTTTACTATTCACTGTAAAATTTGGTGAATGTACTAATTTGTGTTATTTTCACATTAGATTTGATGCCTAACATGAAATGGATAAGAAAAAACTGAAGGTTGAAGTGTTTAGAGGAGGAATTTTGAGAATTTTTGGCAAAACTGGGTTTTTAAGCCCTGGCGATTGATTACTGGAGTCGTGGTCATCCCACGGCCCAAGGATTCACTTTTGCGGTTTAAAACCACTCATAGGACGTCTCCACCCGACTTCCTAAAGCTTAGAAGTGATTCGGGTTGCTTTACGCGACCCGAGATACGTTACAGACTCGATCTTGCGATCGATCCTTATAGACTTCGCCTATCGGCGAATCTGTGATCCTAGAAGTGTTTCTAGACCCTTCTTGCACCCACCTAAGTCAAAGGAAGCGACAGCGTACATCGCAAGACCATAACCCAGGCCCAGTATACTCTCATTCATGCTCTGATACCAACTTGTAACACCCTGAAAATCGGGGGTCATGTATAAACTCAACTCCCGAGTTCCAGACCGTCACTTATGCAACAAAAATAGTTATGATTCAATGTTGTCTGATTTAAAGCATTCACATGAGTAAAAGTATACCAAAACTGCAATTCATACTTCAGATCCAGTGATAAAAGCAAGCGGAAGACTAAGCAATATATATATCACTGTATGGAAAAATAAAGTAATCTCATCTGTCTCCAAAGTATGACTACATCTCTGAGTTTCATATACATGTAAATAAACAAAAGAATAAAGTTCAAAATAGTCCCACTGAAGTCTCCTTGATCCAGGTCACCTACGGGAAGCCGTCGTGATACTGCATATACGAGAACTCATCCTGGTCCTCGTCAATCTCCGGCTCCACCTCCTGGATCTCGTCCTCACCTGCAGCTACAACAGGGTCTGGTGGGTGTTGCAAACACCATCCCGTAACGTGGGAATGAGTGATCAACTCAGTGGAATCATAGAGCAAAGATTAGCATGTTCACAATTCAATCACGCGATAATAGTAAAGAAGTAAATCAGACAATCCTAATACTGTTGTTAATGCAAGATGATATGACGTGATGTATGCCCTCACCGACGATCACCCTCATGCGGCAACATCTTACGACCGTGGCATGCCACACTCCCTAGAGTGCTCCACATCTTCCAGGCACATGCAATGCTATGGTGATATGATTACCAAGTTGTTATTAGTCCATTCAAACAGCAGGATTGGGAAACTAAGGTACTTCCCTTGTATCAATCCCAACACAGATCCTGTCTGGGGTCGTCACTCCTAGAAATCTCATACGATGTATATTTCGTAGGTCACTGCAAGGGCTGCCAGGGCTGTTGCTCGCACTCGTTGCACCGCTCCCCCATCACCTTATCAATACAGGCCTACTGTACTCTACTGCACGGAAGGGTCGTCGCCTCCCGTGGACTCAGAATACGCTCGCGGTCACTACAAAGGGCTCGTCGCCTGATCAGTGTAGGCCGACAGCTAGAATATAGTGTCCCATACCACCATAATCTGCTCACGAGTCAAGGTGCTCACTGGTCACTACGGGGAGGTTTGTGGCCCCAGCGTAGGCCGACAGCTCGACCACGGTGTCCCATACCACCATGCCCGGCTCATGAGTCTTCGTGGATCAAGGTACCACGGTTAATAGGGTTCACAATGGTAAGTTCAGTACCCTAGGTTCAAGCAGTTATGATACATACAAGGTGAACAAACATTGGCCAGTCGGGTTACTTGACGGGCTCGACTAGCGCGATCGCATCTCAAGTTGAACGACATGAAGTGCGTAAAACACTTCGCGTGGCCTAGCCACTGCCGCCAACTCTCAACACGAATCACGTTCATCGACGCGTCGTTCGTGGCTACGACCAGTCAGCCACGAATGCGCTCGGTTACCGACTGCCTGGACTAAGTCAAGTCCCACACATCTATGAAATTTCATTAACACTATATACCAAGGTATTGGAATTGAAATACATCATGTGAGCATGTTAGCACATGTTATACCATCCAACTTAAGCAATTCTTCAAGGCATACTTTCTATGCATATTCAACTTAAACAAATCTTCAGGGCATACTTTCTATGTATGTAGTGAAATCATGCATACGGTAAGCATGTAGGAAATCATTTAGGTCAGCATTTAAATCATGAAATCAATCTCAAACTACTACATAACATCATTCAATACAATACATACTAGTACAAACATTTATACAAACACATACACTACACACTTAAGTCTACATATAGTATGTCGACCCAAAGTGCGCAACTTGGCGAATCTCTTCGCCAAACTGATTATGCAAGCATTCCTAACTCACTAATACGGCGACAAACCATGTCAATCACGTCAGCAAAATATGCATGTAGACCGTACTTCCTACATATGACTAAAATGCCCTAAATCTCATATTCTTCGTTAATTTACGAAACAGGAAACGGAGAGCATGTTGTACATGTCAAACGGCGATGCCGTCGATAATCTACTATTAAACGACATTGAAAGCGTTGTAAACCGTCAATCAAAGCGTCTAAAATCCTCACCTAGTGTCTTACGGTCGCGGGATTTTGAACGGAGCGTGTACGCTTCGTCTACGGCTGTAAGAGAACCTGATTCATGGATTACGTTAGCTAACATGCCCTGAATCTACGTAAACCCTAAATCAGCAAGTTTTTGGGATTATTCTATACCTGAAAAGGTGGAGAAATCACCAGCCAGGTGATTGGAATGAAGTGTTGAAGCAGCAACTGTCAGGGGCTCGGAAGCGGGAAAAATCTCCTCTTCCCTTTCTCTCAAACTCTCTCTCCTTTTTCTAGGGTTTGTGAAATTCGGATGGGAAGGAGAAATGAGGGTTTCAACCCCTTTTATAAGCTTGAAATTGCCGGAAATAGGCTCCGGGATGAAGTTTAGTTGATGCCTATCCATTTCGGGGCTGTTTTGGTCCAAAAACTGCTTTCTGGTGGTCCCCTGGTCGATTGCGATCAGACTTAAGCTCATGGGTACCAGATGTACCTCGTATTAAGTTTTCAGTCTGGCAGGGTTCGCAGATCGCACGTGGCGGACCAGTTTCAGTTCAGCGGTCACCGCACATAGATCAGGGCTGAAAGTCTCATGATAATAAATAGAAATTTTTCCTGATCCGAGGGTGTAATCTGGATGAATTCTGACGGTCAGAACGCTCAATACTGACGCGTCAAGTCGTGTGCCAGATTTGAATTTGAAATTCCAAATTCGTCCCTATTCGCGGTCGCTTCAGTCCGGGTTCAACGAAATACTCTGTGATTATCGGTTTGACTTGATTTTCGAGATGATTGTCAAGTCCAGCGGGGCGGTTCTAACGGTCTAAGATAGGAGGTATCGGACCTTCGACGCGCAGTCTAAATCCAATGCAAAAGTTCAATATGGTCCAGAGGACAAACTTGCTTAGAGTTTGATCCAAGGTTATAGAGTATTGTAGAGTTGTCTGTTCTACTCGATTTGGGTCTTGTAGAACGTATTTAAAGTGATCAGGGACTATTTCCCAGCTACTCTAGCATTGCGCTAGCTAACTTACGTTTAATTTCTATGGAAATTATTCCTACGCGATTTCGGGTCAAATCGGTACTCGAACCCAAGTACGAATTTTTCACGGGCGTTACAAAAAGTCCAGGTAGTCGGCGATGCTCTGCCTTCACCTACTGACAAGTGAGACAATAGGACACGAACTCAGCTATGTGGGTCTTCATACCTTCCCACCAATACGTCCTCTTCACATCACGATACATCATTGTGCTGCCTAGATGCATCGCGAGTCGAGTACAATGTGCAGCCTCGAGAATCTCTCGTCTCAAGTCAGGGACATCTGGGACGCATAGGCGGCCACGGTAACGTAAGCCCCCATCCATACCAACTCGCCAGTCGACGTCAGCATCATCACTGGCCTGCTCTCGAAGCTCAGTAAGATGCGCATCGTCCCTCTGCGCCTCGATGACTCGGTCATCGATCTGAGATCGCACCTGTACATGTGCGATGAACTCAAACGGCTCCTCTACGGTGAGTTTCTGCTCAAAGTCTCGCAAAAACTCAACCATATCCCACTCGGCAACCATCAGCCATAAGGTTCGCCTTCCCAGGATGATAAGAGACTTCAAACTTGAAGTCCTTCAACGTCTCTATCCATCGCCGCTGCCGCATATTCAAGTCTCGCTGCGTGAATATGTACTTGAGGCTCTTGTGGTCGCAAAAGAGCTCGAACTCCTCTCCGTAGAGGTAATGTCTCCAGAGTCTCAGTGCGAATATAACGGCTGCCAACTCTAGGTCGTGTGTAGGGTAATTCTCCTCGTGCTTCCTTAATTGTCTCGAGGCATACGAAATTACCCTGTCCCTCTGCATAAGGACACAACCCAAACCAACGCTAGACGCGTCAGTGTATATAGTGTATCTAACCCCTTGCTCTGGAAATACTAGCACAGGGGCGGACGTAAGTCTGTCCTTCAGCTCCTGAAAAGCTGACTCCGCCTTGTCATTCCAAGCGAACTTTACGTCCTTCCGTGTCAACTGAGATAAGGGTCTCGCGATCTTCGAGAAGTCCTGTATGAAGCGCCGATAGTAGCCAGCGAGACCCAAGAAACTCCTCACCTCAGTGACAGAACCAGGCTGCTCCCAGTCCTGCACCGCAGCTACCTTAGACAGGTCAACTGCCATGCCATCCTTGGACACCACGTGTCCCAGAAACTTCACCTCCTGCTTCCACAAGTCACACTTCTTGTATTGTGCGAACAACTGATGCTGTCTGAGCGTATCCAGGACCAAACGTAAGTGCTCCTCATGCTCCTCTCGACTCCTGGAGTACACCAATATGTCGTCAATGAATACAATGACGAATCGATAGAGGAAAGGCCGAAATACCCGGTTTATCAGATCCATGAACACGGCTGGTGCGTTCGTGAGACCGAACGACATCACAAGGAACTCATAGTGGCCAAAACTGGTCCTGAATGCTGTCTTCTGCACGTCTTCATCCCTGACGCGCAGCTGATGATAACCTGACTGAAGATCAATCTTCGAGAAGTACTGCGCTCCTCTCAGCTGGTCGAACAAGTCATCGATCCTGGGTAAAGGGTACTTATTCTTCACCGTGAGCTGGTTCAGCCTGCGATAGTCAATACACAGTCGCATCGAACCGTCCTTCTTCCTCACGAATAGGACCGGTGCTCCCCTGGGAGACACACTAGGCCGTATAAGGCCAAGCTCTAGCAGACCATCAATCTGCGTCCTCAACTCCTCCATCTCACATGGTGTCATGCGATACGTCGGCAATGAGACGGGCGTAGATCCAGGAACCAGATCGATAGTGAAATCGATCTCACGTCGGGGCGACAAACCAGGGATCTTCCTGAACAGATTCCCGAACTCGGAAACAACTGGTACATGCTCAAGTACCTGAGCCCTCAGAAATAAAGTGGCGTAGCTAAGTATGCAGAAAGGAAGATTTACCCGAACTGAAAACGTGAAAGGCATGCCCTCAGGCTCGTACACCGTCACCATACGAGCCTCGCAGTCAATCTCGGCTCTCGCTGCAGTCAACCAGTCCATGCTAAGAATAACGTCGAGATAAACGAGCGAGGGATCGACGACAAGATCAAGAGTCATCGTCCTGCCTCCCAGATCAACTAAACAACCCTCACACATCTGGGTGACATCCGAATAATCCCCATGAGCTGCAAAGACTCGCACGCTATCCATAGTGATAGTCTGTAACCCAAGACGCCTGACTACGGCACGTGATATCAAAGAAATCGTGGAACCAGTGTCCACCATCACAAGAACGGGAGTACCTCCAATATGGGCCGTGACCTCGAAGGCTGAATGGTGGGAAGTCGGCGTCGCAGCTGCCTCAGCTGTCAATGCATGAACCCGAGCCTGCTGTGGCCGGTTCGGCCGCTTGTCAAGGGCCGTGGAGGCTGTCTGATCTGCGATACCGTAGGTCTGAAAGAAGGATGCGCAGGAGCTTACCGTATAGGCGGTGCTGATATTGCCTGTGGACGTACACGGTCAATCTTCTGCGGCGGCGAGAACTCACTGTCCCGCATCCTAGAAAAGCAGCTCTGTGCCAAGTGGCCTGACCTCCCACAGTATGTGCACGATAAATCAGGGCACCGAAACGGTGGTACAGGCGCTGTAGTCCTAGCAGGAGGATTAATGCGAAGCCTCTTGCCCGCGAGGGGCCTGTCTGGCAAGTCTGGTCGTGGCCTAGAAGCAACAGGGCCACGAGATCGCGCAAGCCGATCCACGTCCTGCTCTGCCCGCATGGACATGTGAATCAACTCCGCATAGGAGGGAATGCTAACACAGCACATCTTCGACCTAATATCCGGTCGCAAACCCTCCAAAAAGCGCCGTATGCGCATCTGCTCATCAGCCAAGATCGTCGGGACGTACCTGCCCAACTCAATGAACCGATGCTCATACTCGGTAACTGTCATCGCTGCCTGTCTGAGGCGGAGAAACTCATTCTCCCTATCGTGCCTGTAGGTCTGGGGATAATACTTCTCGTGGAAGCGGAACTCAAATGCTGCCCACGTCCATACAAAGTCTGTGGCAACGGTCCGCAGTACTCTATCCCACCACATGCTGGCCTTTCTCTCAAACAGGAAGGTAGCCAGCTCTACCTGCTCGGCCTCGGTGCAATGCAACATCCGCAAAATCTTCGACACCCGGTCGAGCCAGTACTCAGCCTCCTCGGGTCTGTGAGAACCCGTGAAAGTAGGAGGCCGCAAGTGCTGAAACCGCTCCAATAGGCCCCGTGTATCGGCAGGATTCAACGCAGGGTAAGCAGGCGGCGCAGGATGAGCCATGCCCTCATCCTGGGCGTATGTATAAGCATCCTCAACTGGATGCGCAGGTGGCGCAGGTGGTGTAGATGGAGCCGCACCCCCACCCTGGGCTAATGTCCCCACGATGGTAGTCAGAAGCTGCTGCTGCTGCAGCATCATAGCCATCATCTGCTCGAATCTTTCAGGGAGTGGAACAGGCTGTGGCGGATGCTGTGTGAAAGTAGATGCGAGATGAGGCTCTCGGACTGACGGCGTAAATGGCGGTGGTCCATTTGTAGGACCAGCGGCAGGCTGAGACGATCAAACAGTCTCAGGAATCGGGCCCACAGCAGGGTCCGTATGGGTGCCAGACTGAGAGGGAGTCTGATCCATATGCTCGGTCAGTGCAAGACGAGCCGTAACCTTAGGCGGCATTCCCTATATTTAAAATAGGGCGCAACCTTGTCAGTCTTAATAGCACAAATACACCACAATCATTCATACGAGGAGTCAAAGGCATTCCATGCATTTCATTTAATCAAAATTGTCACAATACAAGGGATATATCCTTACAAGCATCATGACGAGGATTACATGGGAATTAAGACAGTTAAACAACAGCAACATGAACAAAGCACTAGCCCTAACAGGCTTACACACATAAAGCAGGAAATGACTAACTACTTCCAATAACATCAAAGATCGCATCGCTAGTCGGAGTCTGGGGACGGAGGAGGAGCACCCTTATCCTGTAAGCAACACAGGATTGCCTTCAAGGTGCGAGTCACCTTGCCAAGTTTCTTCTTTGTAACGGCCTTGGCATCCGTGACTTCTGTGCGAAGTTCTTGGACTTCCCTTCGCAAAGCGGTCTGACTCTCCTCCATCCGAGCAATGCGATCGTCGATAGTAGCCTGCGTAGAAGGAGGAGGGCTCTCATCTGTATCCTGAGCCTCCTCTTCTGCCTCTTCCTGAGCTTCTTCCTGAACCTCTGCTCTAGGTTCTTCTTCGCTTTGATCTTCCTCTTCATCAAAGTCATCCTCACTATCCCTTTCAAGTTGATTTTCACGGTATTGTGACCCAATCTTCATCTTGACCATTGTCGACTCATCAATACTATGAATCGAAACTGGCATTTCCGGCCCAAGTCTGTAAGCAAACTCGAGGGCGATTTTGCAAACCAGTAGGCCAAAAGGAAGTGATTCGGATGTTCTTCTTAACCTGGCTATGAGGATTATTTGTCGTAAGATGAAAGTAGCCATGCATACGTTCTCTCCCTGGGCCACCATATACAGAAAATCAACCATAAGGCGTGTACATTCAATGCGATTCGTCGACCTGGGATAAACAATGAACGTGCAGATATGGTGCAGCAGGCGCAAATCCTCAGACATATACGTCGCCTTGAGGCTATTATTAGGCTGCCATGGAACTAACTTACCGCACAGGAACCTGGTGCGATGATCTCGTTCACGTCTAGTCCTCAGATTCTTCTCACTAGGATGCACATCACCAAGAGGCACGTTGAGAAGTCACGCAATCAACCGAACATCGATCGTAACCATCCGATCTCTACCAAAAGGGATTTTGAACTGCAAAGGCTCCAAGATAGGATTCTGGATACTAACGTAGAAGGCACGAACGGTCCTCACATTAGCACGAGCGCGAGCTTCAAAGATCGGACCCCAATGCGCAGCTTCGATGCGTTCAAATAACAGATATTTGTCGAATAGTCGTCCATCTATGTCCGCCTCAAATAACACTTTGCGATCAGTGTATTGGCCATGAGGCATCTCTGATAAAATTTCTCGCCCAAGGTGTGCATGGGGATCCAAATCCCGCTTTGTACGACACTCCAGGACTGCAGCTGGACCTGCGGCGGCGCTTGAACTTGCGGCACCACCCCGCGGTCTTCTCGATTGAGCAGGGCGGCTCGGCCCAGCCTCGTCAGTTGTGGTTTTCCTCTTACCCATCAAAGATATGATGGATGAGAGTGATAAAAGGCCTAAAATGGCTTCTACGAAAGCCATGGAAAACGGTGACAATGTGAAGAAGTGGCTGTCCAATCTGAAAAAAGGAAATCTAAGCATCATAGAGGGATGCTTCAAGCTTCCCAAAGCTGTATTTTCAGGGAGAAATGAAAATAAAAAAGTGGAATGGAGCACCTCACGATTTCAGCTCTTTTTGGGGGTTTTTGGAGCTCCAAATGGTGAAATCTTCAAGAGGAAGGGCTGTCAACTCCCAATAAGTGATGGGTGGTGGTCGGTTTTGGCCAAGGAGGGACCTAGGAGTGATTTGGGACCACAAGCTTTGGAGATAGTTGCTGGAAATCAAAAATAGGGCTAAGGGGAGGGCTGTTTATGAAGGAGGGGGATGTTTTAGGAGTTTTCGTGGGACGGGAGGTATATGGGGAGGGTGTGCTAGGCAATTTAGGGCGTGCGCCCGAAAATCAAGGCCAACGAGCCCCACCGGACCGGCGATGACATCGCCGGCCAACCTCCCAGTTGGCCGGTGGGACCACTTGGTTCTGGTCCCCCATGGTCCAGGGACTCCAAAAATGTGTCCCACCCCCTGGTTCATTGTATTTTGATCTATATGAGCCCAAATATGTGTTCGGGGCTTTCCGGGACCACTCCGTAATTCTGAATACCAAACCCTATGATGCAGCATATTAATTTGGGGTAGAAAGAGCTAGTACATCCATCTAGATCCTTAGTTGCTAAAGAAAGTGAAGTTAGAATGGCCTTATGGCCATTTTTCATGAAATTTTACTATTCACTGTACAATTTTGTGAAAGTACTAATTTGTGTTATTTTCACATTATGTTTGATGCATAACATGAAATGAATAATAAATAAGTAAAGATCGAAGTGTTTAGAGGAGGAATTTTGAAGATTTTTGGTGAAACGGGGTTTTTAAGCCCTGGCGATTGATTACAGGAGTTGTGGTCATCCCATGGCCCAAGGATTCACTTTTACAGGTTTAAAATTGCCCATAGGACGTCTCAACCTGATTTCCTACGGCTTAGAAGCTATTCGGGTTGCTTTACGCAACCCGAGATGCGTTACAAACTCGATCGTGCGATCGATTCAAATAGACTTCGCCTATCGGCGAATCTGCGATCCTAGAAGTGTTTCTAGACCCTTCTCGCACCCACCTAAGTCAAAGGAAGCGACAGCGTACGTCGCGAGACCATAACCCAGGCCCAGTATACTCTCATTCATGCTCTGATACCAACTTGTAACACCCTGAAAATCGGGGGTCGTATATAAACTCAACTCCCGAGTTCCAGACCGTCACTTATGCAACAAAAATGATTATGATTCAATGTTGTCTGATTTAAAGCATTCACATGAGTAAAAGTATACCAAAACTGTAATTCATACTTCGGATCCAGTGATAAAAGCAAGCGGAAGACTAAACAATATATATATCACTGTATGAAAAAATAAAGTAAATCTCATCTGTCTCCAAAGTATGACTACATCTCTGAGTCTCATATAATATACATGAACAAAATAAATATCCAAAATGGTCCCACTGAAATCCCATCGATCCAGGTCGCCTACGCGAAGTCATCGTGATACTGCATGTACGAGAACTCGTCCTGGTCCTCGTCGATGTCTGGCTCCACCTCCTGGATCTCAACCTCACCTGCATCTACAACAGGGTCTGGTGGGTGTTGAAAACACCATCCCGTAACGTGGGAGTGAGTGATCAACTCAGTGGAATCATAGAGCAAAGATTAGCATGTTCACAATTCAATCATGCGATAATAGTAAAGCAGTAAATCAGACATTCCTAATACTGTTGTTAATGCAAGATGACATGACGTGATGTATGCCCTCACCGACGATCTCCCTCATAGGGCAACATCTTACGACCGCGGCATGCCACACTCCCTAGAGTGCTCCACATCTTCCACGCACATGCAATGCTATGGTGATATGATTTTCAAGTTGTTATTAGTCCATTCAAACAGCAGGATTGGGAAACTAAGGTACTTCCCTTGTATCAATCCCAACACAGATCCTGTCTAGGGTCGTCACTCCTAGTAATCTCATACGATGTATATTTCATAGGTCACTGCAAGGGCTTCCAGGGCTGTTGCTCGCACTCGTTGCACCGCTCCCCCATCACCTTATCAATACAGGCCTACCGTACTCTACTGCAACGGAAGGGTCGTCGCCTCCCGTGGACTCAGAATACGCTCGCGGTCACTACAAAGGGCTCGTCGCCTGATCAGTGTAGGCCGACAGCTAGAATATAGTGTCCCATACCACCATAATCTGCTCACGAGTCAAGGTGCTCACTGGTCACTACGGGGAGGTTTGTGGCCCCAGCGTAGGCCGACAGCTCGACCACGGTGTCCCATACCACCATGCCCGGCTCATGAGTCTTCGTGGATCAAGGTACCACGATTAACAGGGTTTACAATGGTAAGTTCAGTACCCTAGGTTCAAGCAGTTATGACTCATACAAGGTGAACATACATCGGCCAGTCGGGTTGCTTAACGGGCTCGACTAGCGCGATCGCATCTCAAGTCGAACGACATGAAGTGCGTAAAACACTTCGCGTGGCCTAACCACTGCCGCCAACTCTAAACACGAATCACGTTCATCGACGCGTTGTTCGTGGCTATGACCAGTCAGCCACGAATTCACTCAGTTACCGACTGCCTGGACTAAGTCTAGTCCCAAACAATTATGGAATCACATCAGCAATCTATGTAAGAGTATTGGAATTGAAATACAATCATGTGAGCATGTTAACACATGTTATAACATTCAACTTAAGCAAATCTTCAAACACATACATTCCACGCATGTAATGGAATCATGCATATGGTCAACATGTAGGAAGTCATTTAGGTCGGCATATTAACTAAGAAATCAATCTCAAACTACCACATAACATCATTTAATTCAATACATACTAATACAAGCATTTGAACAAACACATACACTACACACTTAAGTCTACATATAGTATGTTGACCCAACGTGCGCAACTAGGCGAATCTCTTCGCCAAACTAATTATACACGCATTCCTAACTTCCTAATGCGACAACAAACCATGTTATTCACGTCAGCAAAATATGGATGTAGACCGTACTTCCTACAAATGACTAAAATGACCTAAATCTCATATTCTTCGTTAATTTACGAAACAGGAAACGGAGAGCATGTTGTCCATGTCAAACGGCGGTGCCGTCGATAATCTACTATTAAACGACATTGAAAGCGTTTTAAATCGTCAATCAAAGCATCTAAAATCCTCACCTTAAGTCTTACGAAAGCGGGATTTTGAACGGAGCGTGTATGCTTCGTCTACGGCAGTAGGAGAACCTATTTTACAAGTTACGTTAGCTAACACGTCGTGAATCTAAGTAAACCCCAAATCAGCAAGTTCTAGGGTTGTTTTATACCTGAAAGAACGGAGAAATCACCAGCCAGGTGATTGGGAAGAGTCGCTGAAGCAGTAGCAATCGGCGGCTCGGAAGCGGGAAAAATCCCTTCCAATCTCTCTCTCAAACTCTCTCTCCTTTTCTCTAGGGTTTGCAATTTTCGGATGGGAGAGAGAAATGAGGGTTTCAACCCCTTTTATAAGCTTAAAAATGCCGGAAACAGGCTCCGGAACGAAGTTTACTTGGTGCCTATCCATTTCGGGGCTGTTTTGGCCCAAAAGTTGCTTTCTGGTGGTCCCCTGGTAGATTGCGATCGGACTTAAGCTCATGCGTACTAGATGTAGCACGTATTAAGTTTTCAGTCTGGCAGTGTTCGCAGATCGCACGTGGCGGACCAGTTTCAGTTCAGCGGTCACCGCACGTAGATCAGGGCTGAAAGTCTCATGATAATAAATAAAAATTTTTCCTGATCCGAGGGTGTAATCTGGATGAATTCTGACGGTCAGAACGCTTAATACTGACGCGTCAAGTCGTGTGCCAGATTTGAATTTGAAATGCCAATTCTGTCCCTATTCGCGGTCGCTTCAGTCCGGGTTCAACGAAATAGTCTGTGATTATCGGTTTGACTTGATTTTCGAAATGATTGTCAAGTCCAGCTGGGCGGTTCTAACGGTGTAAGATAGGAAGTATCGGACCTTCGACGCACGGTCTAAATCCAATACAAGAATTCAATGTGGTCCAGAGAACAGACTTTCTTAGAGTTTGATCCGAGGTTATAGAGTATTGTAGAGTTGTTTGTTCTACTCGATTTGGGTCTTGCAGAACGTATTTAAAGTGATCAGGGATTATTTCCCAGCTACTCTAGCATCGCGCTAGCTAACTTACGCTTAATTTCCATGGAATTTAATTCTATGCAATTTCGGGTCGAGTTGGTACTCGAGCCCAAGTACGGATTTTTCACGGGCGTTACAATCTACCCCCCTTAATAAATAATTTCGTCCTCGAAATTTGTACCTTTTCATACTCCTCGAAAAGCTGTGGGTAGTTCTTTCTGATCTCGGCTTCTGTCTCCCAAGTAGCCTCCTCCTCAGAATGATGCGTCCATAGTACTTTCACAAGGGGAATCACCTTGCTACGTAGTACCTGCTCCTTCCTGTCTAGGATGCGTGTCGGTCGCAGGATATAAGTAACATCCTCTCCTAACTGCACCTGCTCCCATCTGATGATATGGGAAGGATCAGCAACGTACTTCTTCAGCATAGAAACATGAAATACGTTGTGGACGCTCGCGAGGGGCGTGGGTAAAGCCAATCGGTAAGCCACTGCTCCCACACGATCGAGGATCTGGAATGGACCAATGAATCGCGGTGCCAGCTTCCCCTTCTTCCCGAATCGAAGGACTCCCTTCATAGGAGAAACTCGCAAAAACACGTGATCCCCGACTGTGAACTCTAGTAGCCGTCGTCTCGTATCGGCGTAGCTGTTCTGTCTGCTCTGCGCTGTAAGAAGCCGACGTCGAATAATATCAATCTTCTCTGACGTCGCCTGCACCAACTCTGGGCCAATCAAGCTAGCTCACCGACCTCTAACCAGCAATGCGGTGCGCGACAAGGTCGCCCATACAGCGCCTCATAAGGTGCCATACCGATACTCGCCTGGAAGCTATTGTTGTACGCAAACTCCGCATATGCAAGACAGTCATCCCAACTGTACTTGAAGTCCAATGCGCAAGCTCGCAACATGTCCTCCAGGATCTGGTTCACTCGCTCTGTCTGTCCGTCCGTCTGTGGGTGGAAGGCAGTACTGAACTTCAACTTCACACCCATAGCCTCCTGAATGCGAGTCCAGAAGATAGAAGTGAACCGCATGTCTCTGTCCGACACGATCTCCAACGGAACTCCGGGCAGACGCACAATCTCTCTGATGTACAATCTAGCCAGCTCGTCTGCAGAGTTCGTAACTCTGATCGGTAGGAAGTGCGCCGACTTCGTCAATCGGTCGACGATCACCCAAATGGAATCATGTCCCTTCCTCGTCTTCGGCAACCCAGAAATGAAGTCCATGGAAATGAAATCCCACGTCCACTCTGCAATCGGCATAGGCTGCAAAAGTCCAGGTGGTCAGCGATGCTCTGCCTTCACCTGCTGATAAGTGAGACAACGGGACACGAACTCAGCTATGTGGGTCTTCATACCTTCCCACCAATACGTCATCTTCACGTCACGATACATCTTTGTACTGCCCGGATGCATCGCGAGTCTAGTAGAATGCGCAGCCTCGAGAATCTCTCGTCTCAAGTCAGGGACATCTGGGACGCATAGGCGGCCACGGTAACGTAAACCCCCATCCATACCAACTCGCCAGTCGGCGTCAGCATCATCACTGGCCTGCTCTCGAAGCTCAGTAAGATGTGCATCGTCCCTCTGCGCCTCGATGACTCGGTCATCGATCTGAGATCGCACCTGTACATGTGCGATGAACTCGAATGGCTCCTCTACGGTGAGTTTCTGTTCAAAGTCTCGCAAAAACTCAACCATATCCCACTCGGCAACCATCAGCGGAGCCTCAAAATCTACCGCCTTCTTGCGGCTCAACGCATCAGCCACAAGGTTCGCCTTCCCAGGATGGTAAGAGACTTCAAACTTGAAGTCCTTCAGCGTCTTCATCCATCGCCGCTGCCTCATAATCAAGTCTCGCTGCGTGAATATGTACTTGAGGCTCTTGTGGTCGCAAAAGAGCTCGAACTCCTCTCCGTAGAGGTAATGTCTCCAGAGTCTCAGTGCGAATATAACGGCTGCCAACTCTAGGTCGTGTGTAGGGTAATTCTCCTCGTGCTTCCTTAATTGTCTCGAGGCATACGAAATTACCCTGTCCCTCTGCATAAGGACACAACCCAAACCAACGCTAGACGCGTCAGTGTATATAGTGTATCTAACCCCTTGCTCTGGAAATACTAGCACAGGGGCGGACGTAAGTCTGTCCTTCAGCTCCTGAAAAGCTGATTCCGCCTTATCATTCCAGGCGAACTTCACGTCCTTCTGTGTCAACTGAGATAAGGGTCTCGCGATCTTCGAGAAGTCCTGAATGAAGCGCCGATAGTAGCCAGCGAGACCCAAGAAACTCCTCACCTAAGTGACAGAACCAGGCTGCTCCCAGTCGTGCACCACAGCTACCTTAGACAGGTCAACTGCCATGCCATCCTTGGACACCACGTGTCCCAGAAACTTCACCTCCTGCTTCCAGAAGTCGCACTTCTTGTACTGTGCGAACAACTGGTGCTGTCTGAGCGTATCAAGGACCAAACGCAAGTGCTCCTCATGCTCCTCTCGACTCCTAGAGTACACCAAAATGTCATCAATGAAGACAACGACGAATCGATAGAGGAAAGGCCAAAATACCCGGTTCATCAGATCCATGAACACTGCCGGTGCGTTCGTAAGACCGAACGACATCACGAGGAACTCGCAGTGGCCAAAACTGGTCCTGAATGCTGTCTTCTGCACGTCCACATCCCTGACGCGCAGCTGATGATAACCTGACTGAAGATCAATCTTCGAGAAGTACTGCGCTCCTCTCAGCTGATCGAATAAGTCATCGATCCTGGGCAAAGGGTACTTGTTCTTCACCGTGAGCTGGTTCAGCCTGCGATAATCAATAAACAATCGCAACGAACCATCCTTCTTCCTCACGAACAAGACCGGTGCTCCCCAAGGAGACACGCTAGGTCGTATGAGGCCAAGATCTAGCAGACCATCAATCTGCGTCCTCAACTCCTCCATCTCACATGGTGTCATGCGATACGTCGGCAGTGAAACGGGTGTAGAACCAGGAACCAGATCGATAGTGAAATCGATCTCACGTCGGGGCGACAAACCAAGGATCTTCCTGAACAGATCCCCGAACTCGGAAACAACTGGCACATGCTCGAGTACCTGAGCACCAGCGTCGCGTAAAAAAGTGGCGTAGCTAAGTATGCGGAAAGGAAGATTTACCCGCACTGAAAATGTGAAAGGCGTGCCCTCAGGCTCGTACACCGTCACCATACGAGCCTCGCAGTCAATCTCGGCTCTCGCTGCAGTCAATCAGTCCATGCTAAGAATGACGTCGAGATAAACGAGCGAGGGATCGACGACAAGATCAAGAGTCATCGTCCTGCCTCCCAGATCAACTAAACAACCCTCACACATCTGGGTGACATCTGAATAATCCCCATGAGCTGCAAAGACTCGCACGCTATCCCTAGTGATAGTCTGTAACCCAAGACGTCTGACTACGGCACGCGATATCAAAGAAATCGTGGAACCAGTGTCCACCATGACAAGAACGGGAGTACCTCCAATATGGGCCGTAACCTCGAAGGCTGAATGCTGGAAAGTCGGCGTCGCAGCTGCCTCAGCTGTCAATGCATGAACCCGAGCCTGCTGTGGCCGGTTCGGCCGCTGTGTCAAGGGCCGTGGAGGCTGTCTAATCTCCAATACCGGAGGTCTGAAAGAAGGATGCACAGGAGCTGACCGTATAGGCGGTGCTGATATCGCCTGTGGACGCACACGGTCAATCTTCTGCGGCGGCGAGAACCCACTGTCCCGCATCCTCGAAAAGCAGCTCTGCGCTAAGTGGCCTGTCCTCCCACAGTATGTACACGTCAAATCAGGGCGCCGAAACGGTGGTACAGGCCCTGTAGTCCTAGTAGGAGGATCAATGCGAGGCCTCTTGCCCGCGAAGGGCCTATCTGGCAAGTCTGGTCGTGGCCTAGAAGCAACCAGGCCCGCGATCGCGCAAGTCGATCCACGTCCTGCTCTGCCCGCATGGACATGTGAATCAACTCCGCATAAGAGGGAATGCTAACATAGCACATCTTCTACCGAATATCCGGTCGCAAACCCTCCAAAAAGCGCAGTATGCGCATCTGCTCATCAGTCAAAATCGTCGGGACGTACCTGCCCAACTCCGTGAACCGATGCTCATACTCTGTAACTGTCATCGCTACCTATTTGAGACGGAGAAACTCATTCTCCCTGTCGTGCCTGTAAGTCTGGGGATAATACTTCTCATGGAAGCGGAACTCAAATGCTGCCCACGTCCATACGAAGTCTGCGGCAACGGTCCGCAGTACGCTATCCCACCACACGCTGGCCTCTCTCTCAAATAGGAAGGTAGCCAGCTCCACCTGCTCGGCCTCGGTGTAATGCAACTTCCGCAAAATCTTCAACACCCGGTCGAGCCAGTACTCAGCCTCCTCGGGCCTATGAGAACCCGTGAAAGTAGGAGGCCGCAAGCACTGAAATCGCTCCAATAGGCCCCGTGTGTGGGCAGGATTCCCCGCAGGGAAAGCAGGCGGCGCAGGATGAGCCATGCCCTCATCCTGGGCGTATGTATAGGCATCCTCAGCTGGATGCGCAGGTGGTGGAGGTGGAGTAGATGTAGCCGCACCCATCCTGGGCTAATGTCCCCATGATGGTAGTCAAAAGCTGCTGCTGCTGCAGCATCATAGCCATCATCTGCTCGAATCTGTCGGGAGGTGGAGCAGGCTGTGGCGGATGCTGTGTGGAAGTAGATGCGCGATATGGCTCTCTGACTGATGGCGTAAATGGCGGTGGTCCATCTGTAGGACCAGCGGCAGGCTGAGACGATCGAACTGCCTCAGGAACCGGGCCCAATGCAGGGTCCAAATGGGTGCCAGACTGAGAGGGAGTCTAATCCATATGCTCGGTCAGCGCAAGACGAGTCGTGCTCCTCGTAGTCTTAGGCGGCATTCCCTATATTCAAAATAGGGCGCAACCTTGTCAGTCTCATTAGCACAAATACACCGCAATCATCCACATAAGGAGTCAAAGGCATTTCATGCATTTCATTTAATCAAAATTATCATAATACAAGGGATATATCCTTACAAGCATCATGAAGAGAAATACATGGGAATTAAGACAGTTAAGCAACAACAACATAAGCAAAGCACTAGCCCTAACAGGCTTACACACATAAAGCAGGAAATGACTAACTACTGATAATAACATCAAAGATCGCATCGCTAGTCGGAGTCTGGTGATGGAGGAGGAGCACCCTTATCCTGTAAGCAACACAGGATCGCCTTCAAGGTGCGAGTCACCTTGCCAAATTTCTTCTTTGTAACGGCTTTGGCATCAGCGACTTCTGCGCGAAGTTCTTGGACTTCCCTTCGCAAAGTGGTCTGACTCTCCTCCATCCGAGCAATGCGATCATCGATAGTAGCCTGCGCAGAAGGAGGAGGGCTCTCATCAGTATCCTGAGCCTCCTCTTCTGCTTCTTCCTGAGCTTCTTCCTGAACTCTGCTCTAGGTTCTTCTTCGCTTTGATCTTCCTCATCATCAAAGTCATCCCCACTATCCCTTTCAAGTTGATTTTCACGGTATTGTGACCCAATCGTCATCTTGACCATTATCGACTCATCGATGGTGTGAATCGATACCGTCAATTTCGGCCCAAGTCTATAGGCAAACTCAAGCGCAATCTTACAAATAAGTCGGCCAAAGGGAAGTGATTCGGATGTTCTTCTTGACCTGACTATGAGAACTATCTGCCGTAAGATGAAAGTGGCCATACATACGTTCTCTCCCTGGGCCACCAGATATAAGAAATTGACCATAAGACGTGTGCATTCAATGCGGTTCGTCGACCTCGGATAAACATTGAACGTGCAGATATGGTGCAGCAGGCGCAAATCCTCAGACATATACGTCACCTTGAGGCTATTATTAGGCTGTCATGGAACCAACTTACCGCACAGAAACCTGGTGCGACGATCTCGTTCACGTCTAGTCCTCAGATTCTTCTCACTAGGATGCACATCACCTAGAGGCACGTTGAGAAGTCGCGCAATCAACCGAACGTCGATCGTAGCCATCCGATCTCTACCAAAAGGGATTTTGAACTGCAAAGGCTCCAAGGTAGGATTCTGGATACTTGCGTAGAAGGCACGAACAGTGCTCACATTAGCACGAGCGCGAGCTTCAAAGATCGGGCCCCAATGCGCAGCTTCAATGCGCTCGAACAACAGATATTCGTCGAATAGTCATCCATCTACGTCTGCCTCAAATAACACCTTACGATCAGTGTATTGGCCATGAGGCATCTCTGATAAAATTGCTCGCCCAAGGTGTGCATGGGGATCCAAATCCCACTTTGTACGGCACTTCAGGACTGCAGCTGGACCTGCGGCGGCGCTTGAACTTACGGTACCACCCCGCGGTCTTCTCGATTGAGTAGGACGGCTTGGCCCAGCCTCGTCTATTGCGGTTTTCCTCTTACCCATCAAAGATATGATGGATGAGAGTGATAAAAGGCTTAAAATGGCTTCCATGAAAGCCATGGAAAATGGTAAAAATGCGGAGAAGTGGCTGCCCAATCTAGAAAAAGGAAATCTATGCATCGTAGAGGGATGCTTCAAGCTTCCCAAGGCTGTAATTTTAAGGAGAAATACAAATAAAAAAGTAGAATGGAGCACCTCACGATTTCAGCTCTATTTGAAGATTTTTGGAGCTCCAAATGGTGAGATCTTCAAGAGGAGGGGCATCCAACTCCCAATAATTGATGGGTGGTGGTCGGTTTTGGCCAAGGAGGGACCTAGGAGTGATTTGGGACGCCGGAGTTTGGAAATGGCTGCTGAAAAATGAGAATAGGGTTTAGGGGAGGGCTGTTTGTGAAGGAGGGGGATGTTTTAGGGACTTTCATGGGATGGGAGGTACATGGGGAGGATGTACACCCCATTTAAGGGCGTGCGCCCGAGTTTCATGGCAAAGGGGCCCCACCGGTCGGCGATGCATCGCCGGACCGGCGATGGCATCGCCGGCCAACCTCCCAGTTGGCCGGTGGGACCACATGGGTCCGGTCCCCCATGATCCAAGGAGTCCAAAAATATATGACCCACCCCCTGGTTCATTGTATTTTGATCTGTATGAGCCCAAATATGTGTTCGGGGCTTTCCGGGATCACATCGCAATCCCGAATACCAAACCATTTGATGCAGCATATGAATTTGGGATAGAAGGAGCCAATACATCTATCTAGATCCTTATTTTCTAAAGAAAGTGAAGTTAGAATGGTCTTATGGCCATTTTTCATGAAATTTTACTATTCACTATAAAATTTTGTAAAAGTACTAATTTGTGTTATTTTCACATTAGGTTTGATGCCTAATGTGAAATGGATAAGAAAGAAATGAAGATCGGAGTGTTTAGAGGAGGAATTTTGAAGATTTTTGGTGAAACGGGGTTTTTAAGCCCTGGCGATTGATTACAGGAGTCGTGGTCATCCCACGGCCCAAGGATTCACTTTTGTGGTTTAAAACCACTCATAAGACATCTCAACCCGACTTCCTACAGCTTAGAAGCGATTCGGGTTGCTTTACGCGACCCGAGATACGTTACAGACTCGATCTTGCGATCGATTCTAATAGACTTCGCCTATCGGCGAATCTGCGATCCTAGAAGTGTTTCTAGACCCTTCTCGCACCCACCTAAGTCAAAGGAAGTAACAGCATACGTCGCGAGACCATAACCCAGGCCCAGTATACTCTCATTCATTCTCTGATACCAACTTGTAACACCCTAAAAATCGGGGGTCGTGTATAAACTCAACTCCCGAGTTCCAGACCGTCACTTATGCAACAAAAATGTTATGATTCAATATTGTCTGATTTAAAGCATTCACATGAGTAAAATTATACCAAAACTGCAATTCATACTTCAGATCCAGTGATAAAAGTAAGCGGAAGACTAAACAATATATATATCACTGTATGGAAAACAAAGTAAATCTCATCTGTCTCCAAAGTATGACTACATCTCTGAGCCTCATATACATACAAATGAATAAAAATAAAATGTTCAAAATAGTCTCACTGAAACCCCATCGATCCAGGTCACCTACGGGAAGCCGTCGTGATACTGCATATACGAGAACTCATCCTGGTCCTCGTCGATCTCTGGCTCCACCTCCTGGATCTCAGCCTCACCTGCATCTACAACAGGGTCTGGTGGGTGTTGTAAACACCATCCCGTAACGCGGGACTGAGTGATCAACTCAGTGGAATCATAGAGCAAGGATTAGCATATTCACAATTCAATCATGCGATAATAGTAAAGCAGTAAATCAGACAGTCCTAATACTGTTGTTAATGCAAGATGACATGACGTGATGTATGCCCTCACCGACGATCTCCCTCATACGGCAACATCTTACGACCGCGGCATGCCACACTCCCTAGAGTGCTCCACATCTTCCAGGCACATGCAATGCTATGGTGATATGATTTTCAAGCTGTTATTAGTCCATTCAAACAGCAGGATTGGGAAACTAAGGTACTTCCCTTGTATCAATCCCAACACAGATCCTGTCTAGGGTCGTCACTCCTAGAAATCTCATACGATGTATATTTCGTAGGTCACTGCAAGGGCTGTCAGGGCTTTTGCTCGCACTCGTTGCACCGCTCCCCCATCACCTTATCAATACAGGCCTACCGTACTCTACTGCAACGGAAGGGTCGTCGCCTCCTGTGGACTCAGAATACGCTCGCGGTCACTACAAAGGGCTCGTCCCCTGATCAGTGTAGGCCGACAGCTAGAATATAGTGTCTCATACCACCATAATCTGCTCACGAGTCAAGGTGCTCACTGGTCACTACGGGGAAGTTTGTGGCCCCAGCGTAGGCCGACAGCTCGACCACGGTGTCCCATACCACCATGCCCGGCTCATGAGTCTTCGTGGATCAAGGTACCACGGTTAACAGGGTTTACAATGGTAAGTTCAGTACCCTAGGTTCAAGCAGTTATGACTCATACAAGGTGAACATACATCGGCCAGTCCGGTTGCTTGACGGGCTCGACTAGCGCGATCGCATCTCAAGTCGAACGACATGAAGTGCGTAAAACACTTCGCGTGGCCTAACCACTACCGCCAACTCTAAACACGAATCACGTTCATCGACGCGTTGTTCGTGGCTATGACCAGTCAGCCACGAATTCGCTCGGTTATCGACTGCCTGGACTAAGTCTAGTCCCAAACAATTATGGAATCACATCAGCAATCTATGTAAGAGTATTGGAATTGAAATACAATCATGTGAGCATGTTAACACATGTTATAACATCAACTTAAGCAAATCTTCAAACACATACATTCCACGCATGTAATGGAATCATGCATATGGTCAACATGTAGGAAATCATTTAGGTCAGCATATTAACTAAGAAATCAATCTCAAACTACCACATAACATCATTTAATTCAATACATACTAATACAAGCATTTGAACAAACACATACACTACACACTTAAGTCTACATATAGTATGTCGACCCAACGTGCGCAACTAGGCGAATCTCTTCGCCAAACTAATTATACACGCATTCCTAACTTCCTAATGCGACAACAAACCATGTTATTCACGTCAGAAAAATATGGATGTACACCGTACTTCCTACAAATGACTAAAATACCCTAAATCTCATATTCTTCGTTAATTTACGAAACAGGAAACGGAGAGCATGTTGTACATGTAAAACGGTGGTGCCGTCGATAATCTACTATTAAACGACATTGAAAGCGTTGTAAATCGTCAATCAAAGCGTCTAAAATCCTCACCTTAAGTCTTACGAAAGCGGGATGTTGAACGGAGCGTGTATGCTTCGTCTACGGCAGTAGGAGAACCTATTTTACAAGTTACGTTAGCTAACACATCGTGAATCTAAGTAAACCCCAAATCAGCAAGTTCTAGGGTTGTTTTATACCTGAAAGAACGGATAAATCACCAGCCAGGTGATTGGGAAGAGTCGCTGAAGCAGTAGAAATCGGCGGCTCGGAAGCGGGAAAAATTCCTTCCAATCTCTCTCTCAAACTCTCTCTCCTTTTCTCTAGGGTTTGTAATTTTTGGATGGGAGAGAGAAATGAGGGTTTCAACTCCTTTTATAAGCTTACAAATGCCAGAAACAGGCTCCGGAACGAAGTTTACTTGGTGCCTATCCATTTCGAGGCTGTTTCGGCCCAAAAGTTTCTTTCTGGTGGTCCCCTGGTCGATTGCGATCGGAATTAAGCTCATGCGTACCAGATGTAGCACGTATTAAGTTTTCAGTCTGGCAGGGTTCGTAGATCGCACGTGGCGGACCAGTTTCAGTTCAGCGGTCACCGCACGTAGATCAGGGCTGAAAGTCTCATGATAATAAATAGAAATTTTTCCTGATCCGAGGGTGTAATCTGGATGAATTCTGATGGTCAGAACGCTTAATACTGACGCGTCAAGTCGTGTGCCAGATTTGAATTTGAAATGCCAATTCTGTCCCTATTCGCGGTCGCTTCAGTCCGGGTTCAACGAAATAGTCTGTGATTATCGGTTTGACTTGATTTTCGAAATGATTGTCAAGTCCAGCTGGGCGGTTCTAACGGTGTAAGATAGGAAGTATCGGACCTTCGACGCGTGGTCTAAATCCAATACAAGAATTCAATGTGGTCCAGAGAACAGACCTGCTTAGAGTTTGATCCGAGGTTATAGAGTATTGTAGAGTTGTTTGTTTTACTCGATTTGGGTCTTGCAGAACGTATTTAAAGTGATCAGGGACTATTTCCCAGCTACTCTAGCGTCGCGCTAGCTAACTTGGGCTTAATTTCCATGGAATTTAATTCTACGCGATTTCGGGTCGAGTTGGTACTCGAGCCCAAGTACGGATTTTTCACGGGCGTTACAAAACAGTACTTCCTACAAATGACTAAAATGCCCTAAATCTCATATTCTTCGTTAATTTACGAAACGGGAAACGGAGAGCATTTTGTACATGTCAAACGGCGATGCCGTCAAGAATCTACTATTAAACGACATTGAAAGCGTTGGGAACCGTCAATCAAAGCGTCTAAAATCCTCACCTTATGTCTTGTATACTCGGGAATTGAAACGGAGCGTATACGCTTCGTCTACGGCGAATAAGGAACCTAATACACGAGATCCATAAGCTACATCGCTATGGAAATAAGGAAAACTCAAATCAACAACTATTTAGGGTATTTACTTACCTAGAATCGCGGTGAAATCGCCGGGAAAGCGGTAGAGGTGTGTTGCTCAAGCACGTGCAATGCGTAGTACAAGTGGCAAGAAGAACTCTCCCACTCTCTCACAATCTCTCACCTTTTTCTATCTCCCAAACTAGGGTTTCTCTCAAATTCGGATGGGAGTGAGGAGTGAGGGTTTTAACCCCTTTTATAGCCTAAAACATGCCCAAAATAGGCTTGGGAACAATGTTTACTTGGTGCCTAGCCAAATCGGGGCCGTTTCGGTCCAAATGAGCATTTCTGAAGGTCCCCTGGCCAAATGCGGTCGGACTTAAGCTCATGCATACTGGATCTAGCACACATCCAGTTTTCAGACCGGTAGGGTTCCCAGATCGCACGTGGCGGTCCAGTTTCAGTTTAACGGTCATCGCACCAAGATCAGGCCTATAAGTCTCGTGATATATAATAGATATTTTTCCTGATCCAAGGGTGTAATTTGGCTGTATTCTGACGGTCAGAACGCTCAATACTGATGCGTCAAATTGTGTGCTAGATTTGAATTTCAAATTCCAATTCTAACCCTATTCTCACTCTCTTCAGTCCGGGCTCAATGAAATAGCCTGTGATTATCGGTTTGACTTGATTTTCGAAATGAGTGTCAAGTCCAGCTAGGCGGTTCTAACGGTCTAAGATAGGAGGTATCAGACTTTCGACGTGCGGTCTAGATCCAATACAAAGATTCAAAGTGGTCCAGAGAACAAACCTTCTTAGAGTTTGGTTCGAGGTTTTAGAGCATTATAGCACCATTAGTTCCACTCGCTTTGGGCCTTGTAGAACGTATTTAAAGTGATCAGGGACCGTTTCCCAGCTATTCTAATGTTGCACTAGCTAACCTAGTCATATTTTCTAAAGGAATAAATTCTACGCAATCTCGGGTCGAGTTGGTACTCGAGCCCAAGTATGGATTTTTCACGGGCGTTACACCTTGGGCAACTAACCTTGCTTTATTTCTGATCACATTTCCTGACTCATCGGATTTATTCTTTAAGAGCCATTTTGTTTTAATGACATTTGTATCAGTTGGTCTAGGAACCAATTTCCATACCTCATTTCTCTGGAATTGTTGAAATTCTTCTTGCATGGCATTTATCTAGTGTTTATCTTGAAGAGATTCCATAACATTTTTGGGTTCAATATTTGAGGTAAAGAAAAAATGACTGTAAATATTTTCTATCTGCCGTCGAGTTCTTACACCATCATTTAGATCTCCAATGATTTGTTCTCGTGGGTGATCCTTTACGATGGGTATTTCAGAAGACGGTCCGAGTTCATTTGATGTTGGGGTTTGGTTCTCTAATCTATCTAGAATACATGAGTCTAAATCATCTTCTAATTCATTTGCAGAGTTTTCCTCATCATGAAGATGATCATTAATTACCACATTGACTGTCTCTTGAATAGTGAGAGTTCTTAGATTGCATACTCTATACACGCAACTATTCATGACATATCCTAGAAAAATACCTTCATCACTTTTAGGCTCAAATTTTTCTAGGTGATCTCTATCTCTCAAAATATAACATTTACTTCCAAAGACTCAAAAATATTTCACACTAGGTACCTTTCCATATCATAGTTCGTATGGAGTTTTGTTCAGACCTGCTCTAAGATATTCTCTATTTATGATGTAGCAGGTAGTATTGACAGCTTTTGCCCATAAAATTTTTGCCATATCTTTTCCATTTAGCATGACTGACCCCATTTCTTATAGCACATGATTTTCCCTTTCAACGACTCCATTTTGCTATGGAGTTTTTGGGGCTGTGAATTCATGATGAATTCCTTTTTCATCTTGAAGTCATTTGGCCAGGATTGTAAATTCTTCAAAAGCATCTGATTTTTCTCGAAGAAATGCAACCCAAGTAAATCTGGTGTAGTCATCTACTATAACAAGGAAGTACCTTTTCCTCCCATGACTTTTCACCTTGGTTGGGCCAACCAGATCCATATGCAACAGATCTAACATTTTTGTTGTTGCCATGGTGGTTGTCTTTTTGTGTCAAGTTTTTATCTGTTTTTCTTTTAGACATTCTCCACACAACTTTTTCTTCTTTTCTAATCTTGGGAAGACCTCTAACCAATTTTTTTGAGTTAAGATTAGCTTAATTTCTATAGGGAACATGTCCCAACCTTTGATGCCATAATTTAGATTCATTTTTCACAGCCATATTATACTTTGTAGTCATCACATCCTCTTTTGCACTTTCTATGATATAACAGTTATCACTAGTACGTAATCCGTTTATGAGAGATTTTTCTGTATGATCTAAAATTCTACACACATCTTTTAAGAAGGTGACCAGATGTTCCTTGTCACAAATTTAAGAGATGCTAAGGAGATTATGTTTCAGACCTTCTACATAGAGGACACGTTTGATTTTTGGAAGGCCTGGTACAGCTATTGTCCCTTGTCCAATAATTTTGGCTGAACTACCATCTCCGAATGTGACTGATCCTCCATCAAAGTTTGAGTACTCACAGAAATGAGTTTGATCACCAGTCATGTGTCTGGAACATCCACTATCAAGATACCATTTTGAACTATTGTCAGCTTTCAAAGTAGTATGAATTACAAGACAATTGTTGTGAACTGCCACATCCTCTAGGACTTCCTTAATCATGATTCCTTTTTCAGTCAAGATCACTCTCTAGGTGGTGAAGCCCTTAAAGAGAGACCCGCTTTGATACCAATTGAAATAGCGGTAAAGACTGCTTGAGTTGAAGTAGGAATATGCCAATATGTCCTAGTGGGGGGTGAACAAGACTTTTTAAAGTTTCATAATTTATTTAAAAATCATATTACACTAGTCCTTACAAATAGACAATTATCAGGATTACTCAAATGTAACTCTACTGGCTTACACGCTTAGTAGAGGATCCAATCACAAACTATTCAAGAGACAACAATATATAACATAGTTCATGATGGATATAACTATGTTTGTATGTGAGGTGTGCTCAGATAAATAAATATGAAAGAAAAAATAAACACACACATAGATGAATAGAAATCACAAACACAATCATTTTTATAGTGGTTTGACTACTTGTCTACTCCACTTCCGGTAACCACACTCAACTCTTGAGTGTACCGGATTTCACTAAGGAGGTTTCACGTGGTGCACCTCTAACCTAAGGTTTTAAATCAAGTTCACCTTCAACCTTTACAACCTACACCAAGGCTGACTGTTATGCTCTCACGAGCAAGGGTCAATACATCGCACCCACATTTAGGCACACTGGCCAAGGATCTTTCCTAAGACCCTAATAGAGGTTTCACTCGATTCATCTTAAAACCCAAGGTTTTAGCTGGTTCACCTCAAACCAAAGGTTTTACTGGTTTACCTCTAACCAGATGTTTATGCTCTCCACAGAGCAAGGGTCCACACTATGCACCCACCACGTACACTCCCACCGGAAGCATAACACCTTAGACCCAATCCTACAAAGGAATGATCAAAGGGTCCTCTGGACTCTAGATACTTACAGATAAGTTGATGAGGATTTTAAGGGTGAGAAACACCTTAGACCCAATCCTACAAAGGAATGATCAACGGGTCCTCTAGACTCTAGATACTTACAGATAAGTTGATGAGTCTCATTCAGCGCAGTGGCAAAGATCTCCTCCTTGTTGATGAGGAGTCTTCAGCTCCCTTCATCTGTAACAAATGATGTACCAATATAAGGCAACGGGTTGAGTCAAGGTTATGATGGAATCCTGCTCTCTAAATGTTTTCTTATAAAGGAGATAGAGTAATTCCAATCATCTAAGAATTCAAGGCATCCCATCTTAATGATTTGCCATTAAGATGGTAGCTGAAGGATCCTTAATGTAGAAGTTCATTCTCTAATCCACTCTACTAACTGCAATGATGAGGGTGGATTGGAGGATGAACTCCCGTCAGAGAAAGGGCTTTAGATATATGATCTAAAGGTAAAACACAAAAAGCACTCTCTTCTTTTTGTACCAGAAATATGAACAAGTCTCTCTTTATATATGTAAAAGGTTCCAACAGATATAAAATGATCACATTTATGACAGAGTTCGATATCATCGAGCAGTGTCGATATCATTAAGCGTATATTCTCGATAGTATCGATGACCTGCTTGATGACACAAACTCATAATCATATGCTTTTGAAACCTCTTTCCAGCTGATCGATCGGATCGATTAGGTGTCGATTTCATCGAATTTCGAACTTCGATTCTATCGATACTTGGATCGATCTATCGACATTTGAAAAATGAGAGAGACTAGTTATGAAATATTTCAGATTTTTAGGATATGATCGAGGGTCAACCGATGTCATCGGAATTTGTATATCGATGATATCAGAGGCAGTATTGATGCATCGATAAATCCAATTTATTTTTCAATAAGCTTGCTTGACAGTTTGTGTCTAATATCGATGCAATTAACTTGGCCTTCGATATTATTGACATATGAATATCAATTTTCTCGAGTGGCCCTCAATCAAGGATACAAAGAGACCTGAAATATTTACTGGAAGACATGCACGCACACTATCGATATCATCGATGGACTTCTGATATTATCGAGATTTGATTTAAGATCTTATCAGAAGGAGCATGATATATCAAGGGATTTTAAGATTTTCTTTAAAAAACTGAGGTGTTGGAAATCTGCCTGTCGATATTATCAAGTCACTTCTGATTGACTCGAGATTCAAATATCGATAACATCGATAGGTGTATCGATATATCGATAATTTTATCCAAATATGTATACGATTGCTAGATATATTAAGTTCTCATCCGATATGATTGATTTAGCTTCCAAGGACATCGATAGCGTAGGTCATTATATTTAGCTTCCGAGGACATAGTGCAAGTCAATTATATCGATATGTGTATTGATACAATCGACAGGGTAAGAAAAACTTGGAGAGTTTTTTATATTTAAAAAAGTTCACTTGCCCAAAAATCCTAATATATTTTAACTTATGTTTAAGGGTTTTATTCACTTGGTGTTTTGGGACATGGGATGTGAGGCTTAGATTTACCTATGGCAAGCTTCCACACATCCGGTTGAGGTAGACACTTGAATAGATCTTCCTGTGAGGCTCTACAGTCCGACTAACTTAACACACGCGGTAATTGACAAACCAGGGCACTCGCAAGGGCACTTTCAGAGTGTACCGATGAAAGGTGTAGGCTATAAATGTTTAGGTTATAGTTTATAAGGCTTTCAATGTCGGTAATGGTTTATGACTGACTTGATTGCCACCATATACCCTTAGATATGATTCCTTCCATATATTACACATACATATGAACTATGTTGATTTTTAATGCATTCCATGTATTTGTTGAAATGTTTGAATGAATATGAAATTATAATTTATCCTTACCATGATTATTGATTGAGGGTACATGATTGTTGCATGGGTGAAAACTCCTTGTGAAAGGATTTTCTATAATATATGTCATAACAAATTCATTACATGTATGTTGATATGTGTAGTCTAAGTGTTTGATAAAATGTCTGAATTAGAAAATGCTTGTTGAAATACATTTAATGAGGGTGTTGAGACAAGATTCTCAATTACTTTATCTATGGTTACAGTTTCCTTCATGTAACCTATTTTACTACTACGTGTTGTATGGATGAAATGCCTATATATGACAACAGGTGTACTATGTATTTGTTAAAATGTTCAAATGAGATTTATATTTGAATTGGTTGTCACATGCTGTTTGACTATTACATATGAATGTCTATTGTGTTTAAGTATGAATAAGACTACTGCATAGTCCAGGAAATCGGTAATGATTCCCGAATTAGTGGTCGAGGTCGTTTCGACACAGAAGACACGTTCGATGAATTTGAGTCGTATGATGTTTATCAACAGTGCTTAGGCCACATGGAGTGATTATGCACTCCATGTCGATTAATTTAACATGTGCTTGTACCCATCAAGCTGGTCCAAGTAATCCAATTGGCCAAATGTATGTTCACCATGTATGAATGCTACTGCTTGAATCTAAGGTACCACTAACCAATGTAAAGCCTGTTTTAACCTTCGTACATGATTCGCCAAGACTCATGAGCCGAGTATGGTAGTATGGGACACCGTGGTTGAGCTGTCGGCCTACGTTGGGGTGACGAGCCTCCCTGTAATGACCAGTGAGCAACTCAAAATCATGAACCAAATACGATGGTATGGGACACTGTATTCGAGCTGTCAGCCTATGCTAAGGTGACGAGCCTTTCCCGTAGTGACCTAGAGTATAAACTAGGCCTACGTCGAGGTGACAAGCCTCCCATAGTAGCCTGAACTTGCCTATCCACTATTTTTGAATCAAGGGTAATGTTGCCCTATAACTTGCCTATCCACTGTTTTTGAATCAAGGGTAACGCTGCCCTATAACTTGCCTATCGTATGTGATTAATTAAGATTGACGACCTTAGATGGATCATTGTTTAGGTAAATGATACAAAGGGAAGTATCTTAGTTTCTGAAACCTGCTGTATGAATAAGTATAATTAAGAACTTGGATAACACGACCATGCACTGCATTGAATGTGCCTTTAGCGTGCGTGTTGAGCACAGTGGGAGTTTAGTATGGGCGACCGTGAGATGATGTCGCAGAGGGAGTCCAGGCAAGGGCATGCATTATTAATACATACCATTTTTGCATTAACAAGAGTACTTAGGACATGATTATTATACTTCTTTATCATTACTGCTTGATTGAATTGATAACATGTTAACCTTTGCCTTATAGCTCTACTGAGTTGATCACTCACTCCCACTCTGTGATGGTGTTTTAATACACCAACTAGAATCTATTGCAGTTGCAGATAACGGTGAGGCTTATGAGATGGAGCATGTCTTCTACGATGACGAGGAGGAGTTCTCCTACCTGCAACTCTCTGGTGGATCTATGTAGACTTAGAGTTGCGTCACCGGGGCTACATGGATATGGATTAGATGACATTATACTTTATCATTTTATATACTTTAAAATTATATATGTAATTACTCAGTCTAGTGACATGATCATACTCTAGGGTTTATATCCACTTATACAATTTATATATCTATTATAGTCTTCCGCTTTCTTAATTTAATCATCTCTCGAGTATGATATGTTGATTTAGTGTAATCCCATTCATGTTTAATGCACCAATATGGACAACATTCAATCATCATTTCTATGTTGCATAAGTGATGCAAAGGATCTCAGTAGTTGGGCTTATGCTCGACCCTCGAAATTCAAGGCGTTACAGATATGGATAAAAGACAAATCCAACATATGAGTGTAGAGTTGGATTACAACTAAAGATTATAGTTAAAAATAACTACTACTAAATTTTTGTAAGACCTGTATCCTAGCCGGTACCGTTCCATAGGCTCCCATGGTCCTCCTGATCGAACTTTGGCAACTCGCGACCTACAATCGGCATTTGCGCGCTACCTTAAGTCGCATTCTGTATATATATGTCGACTCGACTCAAAGCTTATGCCCTACCGACTACGCTGTCATTACTGTTCCAATGTCGCGTCTCGCGCGCCGATGCAATACCTAGGCCAGGAGTTATGGGCCCACATTTATTTAGAGGAAAATGACACCCGAGAGAATCTCTACCAAATGTCAAATTAATCCCATCAATCAATTAAAGTACAACCCATCACTCCATCCCATCCCCACGTACACATTCCATTCCCCAAGTCAACTCTCTCTTACACAACCCATACCACCCATCACCCTTCATCCATCATTCTTACATCACGTCTCTCTCTCTCTCTCTCTTAAATCCATCTCCCAAGCTTCCCATGGAGAAACTATGGTGTGGCCCACTTTCTACCCCCCAATCTTCCATCTCCACCCTTCAATATCCATCATCCTCCATCAAAATCAAAGCTTAGGAGCTAAGGAGTCCATGAAGCCTAGAAGAAGTGGAATCGGTGAGTGATCTAGGATTTCTACCAATAATCTTGATGATTGGAGGGCCCACTTGTGATGGGACCCAATTTGATGTATGTGTTGTAAACAAGAGGGGCCCATAGTGGTGGGGCCCCTCCCACAATCATTTTCTCTCTCTCTCTCTCTCTCTCTCTCTCTCTCTCTCTTTACCTTTTTATAAGGTGTTGATGATAGTGAGGTATGGCCCACCTGATGTGTGTGTGTGGCCTACCCGATCTAGTTGGTGGAGCTCACATTGCTGTCCATGGTGGGATAAGCCCAGATGGAGGAAATCACAAATAACAGCTTGATCCAAATTGTGGTGGCCCATCCTCATGGCACCACATGATGTATGTGCTTTATTTACACCATCTTGCCATAGACCCCACCCACATGGGACCCACCACATGTATGTGACTCATCTAAACTGTCTATCTGGATGGGACGCACCGAGATGTACTCATTTTATAAGTGTTATGATTTCATATCCCTTTGGTTGTCAAATTTTGTCATGCCAAAACCTATATCTATGTCTTGTATATCTTGTGTTTCATGTTTGAGACTATTCTTTACTTCAAGACATCACATTTCAAGTCAAGAAATTAAATGACGAAAGTTTTAAGTCATGGATGAAGAATTCAAGAATAGAAGACTTCAAGTATGTATGTTTAAGATTCAATCAAGAAAGGCTCAAGAAGACTTTGTCAACTCAAGATAGGATCAAGCTCAAGAAGGCCTACTACAAGATTTGTATATTCTCAAGCTACTCTTAAGGGTCATCTGGGTGTACAGACTTTCAATGTCCATCTCACTTTTAAGGTTTGTTTGACCTTATATTGACCTTAGGATGGGCTTTACTGTAGGTCATTCTGAATACATAATTTATATATTTTAATATGCTTGATCGGGCTGTTCTAAGACCAGTCCTAGGGATTTCAATACCAGTCCTAGCTCTGCTACGACCAGTCTTAAGTTTTTCAGGACCAGTCCTAGGTTATTGAAGATTTTTGGATCTTTCTGGTTGTCCTACGACCAGTCCTGGACATCCTACGACTAGTCCTGTGAGCTGTACGACTCGTCCTTCGACCAGTCTTAGCCCTATGACTCAAACTCCAGTAACTAAATTGGGGATCCAACGGCCGGTCGTAGGTGACCCACGACCAGTCGTAGGTGGCACACGACCGGTCGTAGGTGACCCATGACCAGTTGTAGGTGGCACACGACCGGTCGTAGGCTACCCAGGACCGGTCGTGGAACAGCAAATCCTTTTCCTGCGAAAATCTTTAAAAATTTTTGAAGCTACGACCAGTCCTAGGATCCTAAGACCAGTCGTAGATGGAATTTTTCAGGCTATAAATTGAGCATGAACTTCAGAGTTTTAGTAATTCAATTCAACTCTATTCAAGCATTCTTTAGGCTATACTCTGAGATAAGTTTGTGTTTGTTTTAAGCTACTTTGTTCTTATTTAATATTCCTTTTGCTAGCTTATTTTTTATTTAATTTTGATCTACATTCCAATCTCATTAGAAAAGGAGAATTTCTGATATTCCTTCTTCTTGGATTCAAAATCAAATAGAACTAGCCCTTTTGATTTAAAATCAATTAAACTTAGAACCATTCTTAAAGTGAGTATTGGACTTTGAACGTTGAATCGAACTTCTACTCCGATTGGTTCTACCGGGCTACTTCAAAAGGAGATTCAGGTATTTTACATTTGTGTAATTTACTTTCTTTGGTTTTGTTTGAGATTTGCCAGAAAAATCTCATTGTATTGGTTATCTGAGGAGAGCTATTAAACTCAGATTGTGTGGGTTTTTGGATTGTGTAAGCCCGAGATCAAAGACACAATTATGAAGGTTTTAGGTGAACCTGTGAAACCTATTTTGATAGTACATGCTAATATCCCCTGTGTGAGGATATTAGGAGTGGAGTAGCATTCTGTGTGGCTGTTGGATAACATTTGGTGTAGACACAGGCGAACCACTATGTATCGTTGTGTTGTGGATGTGCTTTATTCTTTCATTCCTTTATTCATTCAGTTTTGTGGATTGTATTCGTGGATGAATGTTGTAATCTCTTTATTCCAAGTAAGTGTGGGGAATGTTATAATAACTTAGGATTTATTTTTGCAAGTTATTTTGATTTCCTTATTTTTTATTCCTCATTGATTTATGATACAAAGGACGTTTTAGAAATAAGGTTGTCCTACCTTAAACCTTTGGTTTTTGGTGTAAGGTTGTCCTTAGAACTGATATAGTGTCATTCTCTTTATTCTAGGCTATTGAGATTACTTTAAATTCAGCATTTTGCTTTATTTCTTTTATTATTCCGCTGTTATTAGTTTTATTTGGCATTACCCTATTCACCCCCCCTCTAGGGCATATAACTAGGCCCTTTCTAGTGGTATCAGAGCTTAATAGATCGTGCTTATTATTTATTTATTGGGTTTATTTCCTGAGCTAACGATCTAAGCCATGTTAAGATGTCAAATTTTGATAGCCTATCAGTCACTAGGCCTCCACCCTTTAATGGCACAAAATATACTTATTGGAAAGCCAAGATGAGGATCTTCCTCAAATCCTTGGATGAAAGTGTGTGGCTGGCCACAGTGAATGAATGGAACCCTCCTATCACTGAAGTAACTAATGACGATGGTTCAAAATCAATGAAAGTAACGACTTATTCTCTTTGGACCACACTTCAGAAAAGTGAAAGTAGTGCCAATGCAAAAGTACTAAATGCAATTACTTGTGCAATATCACCAGATGAATTCAAAAGAATCATCTCTTGTGAAAATGTAAAACAAGCATGGGATGTATTAGAAATGACAAACGAGGGGACATCTATTGTCAAGAAATCTAAAGTCCAACTCCTCACAACTAAATTTGAAGAAATTCATATGGAGAAGAATGATATGCTTATGGACTTCTATACTAGATTAAATGACATTGTGAACTCTATGTGGGGTCTTGGTGATAGAATCCCAGAAAGTAAAGTGTGCGCAAAGATACTACGCTCACTTCCTGAACGGTTCAATTCTAAAGTAACCGCGATTCAGGAACTTCGTGATACGGATACCATGAGGGTTGAGGAACTAGGTGGTTCACTTCAAACCTATGAGTTGTCCTTTAAAGCTCTTAAAGGAAAATCAATTGCTCCCAAATCATCTAAAAATGTTTCACAAGAGAGCACTTCGGATTTAGAAAATTCTGAAGATGATATGGCGCTTTTAGCAAAAAAGTTTTACAAAATTTTTAAAAGCAAGAAAAAAGTTGATTTTCAAAAGTCAAATGATAAGAGACGATCTAAACCTAGAACTCAAAAATCCTTGAAAGATAGTAAACGTTACAACTGTCAAGAGTATGGGCACTTAGCTAACAAATGTCCTAAAAAGGACAAATTAAAAAGGAAAAGCATGATGGCTACTTGGGATGAATCGTCTGATTCCAAATCCTCTTCTAAATCAGAAGATTCTAAAACCGAGTCGGGCGATGATGTTAAAGCCCTTATGACTCTAGCCAAGATCACCTTTTCAGATAATGATGATATATCTAGTGAAGAAAATCTGAATAGTGATTGCGATAATGAAGATGATCTTCAGGATGCTTATAATGCCCTTTATAAGGAGAGTTGTAAATTTGCCGTCAAGCTTAAATTACAAAAAAAAATAATTTCTAAGCTTAAGGAAGATTATGAGTCTCTTGTTTTAGAAAAGTCTCATATTTCAGATTCTTTTGAAAAAACCAAATGTGATTTAGATTTCAAAACCTCCAAAATTGAAGATATGAGATCCAAAAATGAGAAACTCAAAAATGAGGTAGCTTCTCTTCTGAGTTTGAAAGACACATGAAGATATGCCCAAGGTGATCCTAAATTGGAAAAATTATTGTCCGGATTAAGAAAATGTGGCGATCGATCCGGGTTGGGCTATGATAAGAATACATCTCCTAAACAAAAGAACATTGCACCTAAATTTGTAAAAGGAGAGTCTTCAATCTCAAAAGAAAAGAATACTTATCAAGGTTTTTCCAAAAATTCAAGGTCTTTTCAAAAATCGACAGGTAGCCATGTCAACTTTAATTTTTAAAACTGAAATCCATTGGCTGAAAAAATAATTGATCTTCTCAAGGAGCTATTAAAGTCTAACTCTATAGGTCTCTCCTATAATAACAGATAGAAAAAGACCATCTATACTCCTAAACCCAAAACAGTTCTGAAATGGATTCCTAAAGTAGCCTGCTTGGTTGCCCACACTGCTTTTAAAGCTACAAGCCATTCAAAGTGGTACCTAGATAGTGGTTGCTCCACCCACCTGAGTTAAAAACGGTCCTGAGTTACCGACCCAATGGTGATACAACTTAGTTGAGTCACCATGACAGCAGTGTGCCACACCGTGAGTGTGATAAAGACCGGTTCATGGTGCTAACCCATGTTTATGGTGAAACGATTCCAGCCATGGATTTAGATTTGGATCTTCACCCAGGTCCGTACTGTCACACCCCAAAGTCAGAAACCGGGCTCACAGAATTCTCTATTGCCTAATCCGACGCCGACAGCCTCCGTAAAACCCCATTCTCGGCTCCCAGTTCCCATTCGCCAGGTTTCAATCCTGGGATGCTACCCACAAACAACAACTAAGAAATCCATTACATTTTCACTATGATAAAAAACTTTACAAGTACAATGAGCATAAAGGAAAATACGATGGTAAAGAACAAAAACTCCAAAAAAATGATCTGCAAGTGCTCCTGCCTCAGCGCTGCTGCGCTCCAACGTCACCTGCACGCAACGGGCGTGCATAAGCTTATAGAAAGCTTAGAGGGTGGTGAAAGTGTGTGCACAAGGTAGTAATATGATCATGCAATATCAGAGTAATGCGAAATATGCAGATGGATCCATAATATCATGAGCCATACCAAGGCTATGCGATGCAAGACATGAATGATATCGGCCATCCCAAGGCCATGCGATGTGAAATGCAACTCAAGCATACAGATTCTCATCTATGTCCACACATCAATACAGCTCAAATCTGGGATATCACGGGGGTCTAGTACACTCTAAACCAGATCACCACCTCATCACGCGTAATAAGGTCAGTGGAAGAGACCTCATTATTCGTCTACCAATATAGGGCACGACTCGTAGATAGCGGACCCATTCCTCAAGCTGGTAAAACTCAGCCTAGCTTTTCCCCCTACACTCGGGCGGGTAAGGCCACACCCCCTTCCAACCGACCACGACACAGTGGAGAGCGCAACCGTCTGGTAATCGGTACTCAACGCTCATCTACCCACTCGGTCTAAACGTTGGAGCAACTTCTTGGTACCATAAGGGTTTAGGGACTTTCACCTAGGAATATCTATAGCACCCCAGGTAGAATAAGATTTTCGGTGTCCAATCCTGCCAACCACGATGTATCTGTGGATGTTATGACCCCAATGTCGCTAGGGCATACAGTAATCATGTCATACAATGAAAAATGCATGAATCACACTATCAAATCATGCGGCAAATCCTGCGTGTACCGTGCGCTCATGTAGGACAACACCGCCTAATCAGGGTCCCATAAACAGTCTTCCCGAAGGCATATGCTATGATCGGTCACTTCTCATACCAAGCACACATATGATGCATATGATCATGAGTCATGGAACTATACTAAACATGTTATAATGAAATGAACTATTCTTACAATGTAGATGGGCCCGGACGGCCTATATACAATAAGTACGGGCCTAATAATGGGCCCTAAGGAGCGTCATAATGTGGACATCCAACCAGCATTACACTCGCAATGTGGACGTCAAACCATCATTGCTCCCAAGGCACGATCATCCTAAACGTCGTTACATAATCTGTGTTGGGAATCACACATTGTATTGGACCTTAGGTACATCCCATTGGGCCTTAAATACATCCAATGGGCCATGTCATATGAGCCTTTTATTTGTCAAATGGGCCACATAAATGGACCACACCAATGGGCCTTATGTGCATTGCAACCGTGGACCTTAGATTACATCAAATGGGCTTAAACTCATGGGTCTTAAAAGTAACAAATGGGCCACACCAATTGGGCCCCATATGTACATCCAATGGGCCTCAACCCATAGGCCCTAGTACATTTCAAATGGGCCTAAATCCATAGGCCTTTCATAAATCAAATGGGCCTTAAAATATATCAAATGGGCTTAAACTCATAGGCCGTATATAAATCAAATGGGCCTAACCCATCGGCCTTATATATCAAGTGGGCCAAAATCCATAGGCCTGTTATATCAAATGGGCCTAACCCATAGGCCTATTATAAATCAAATGGATGGATAGATTGGATGCAGCACCTGCATCACGGGTGGAGCCCACGTGAAGGCCCACCGTTGTGAATGTTGTATATATATATAGTATATAAACAATATATAATATATATATAATATTATATAAATATATACAATATAATATATATATATATAATACCATAATATATATATATATACACTCACCCACACGCTGCACACACACACGCACACCCACACGCTGCACACACACGTACGCACACCCACACGCACGCACGCACGCACATACAGCGGGCCCCACCGTCCGCTGGACGGTGGGGGTAAGACACAAATATCACGGTGGCATCCACTGTCCGCTTGGACAGTGGATGTAAGATGCATACATCACTGGGGGTCCCATGTGGGGCCCACTATTATGTTTATAGGCCATCTAGGCCGTTCATAAGGTCACACGAACCTGTGTGAAGGGAAAACACAAATTTCAACTTGATATGAAACTCCTGTGATCCCCAAAATGGGTTTCAATGGTAGATGTTCATTCACACTATTTCCTATGGTGTGGGCCACTCGAGCGTCTGATCGGCCTCAGTTTTGGAGGGGGCCCACCTCACGGGGTGGCCACCATATGAACGGCATGGATAAAACATATAAATCATGGTGGGGCCCATGGCACAGCTGTGGGTGGCTGGCTGACCACCCGCCTACTTGCTGCAGCTACTGCTACAGCGCCTGCAGCGTTAGAGAGGCTCTGCCTCTTTAATATTTTTAAAAATATATATAGAAAACCTATTTTTTCTGGGGTTTTTCACGCCTGGGGACCGCATCTCATAGATCCACTCCGCCCATTGTGTTCAGTGGTTCGAGGCCGTCCCAATGAGTCTAGAGTTTGTGATTTTTGGACGTACAGAAATGTCAAAAAATCCTTCAATGGTAACCACCAATGTTCCCAATGCTATGGCCCACCAAAAGCTCAGATCAGCCCCATTCTTCTACCCAACGGCTAAAATGATATTGGTGAGAGGATGGACGGCTTGGATTGAACACATACAATAAGGTGGGGCCTATGAGAGTGGGTCACCTTTAAACTATAAAAGAACAAGCTTATATTTGTTTTTAACCCACGTCCAGGGAACGTCCAGCATCCCTGGACATAATTCATGCATTTAGGTGGGCCCCAACTAGGGATGTGGGCCACCACGGTAGGGATTGGAGAGCATGCGAGACATATATCAAGGTGGGGCCCATCCAAGTGGGGCCACTAGGCTACATCCTCACAAAAGAAAGAAAAAGCAAAGAAGAGAGAGAGAGAGAGAGAGAGAGAGTGGGACCCGCTTGTGATGTAGGGACCCCGACATTATGAGCCCTCCCTTGAAGAAATCATACAATCGAATAGGTCCTTTAACACATGGGACCACCAAAATTTAAAATCAACGGTGGAGATCCTTTCCCCACTAATATGGACGGTCTAGATGACCTTTCTAAAGAAATAAACATCATGATGGGGTCCATGGAGAATGGCCCCATCATGGAATGATCATGATGATCAAAGTGGGCCATCGGCCACATCTTAGGGTTCCAAATGAGATCCAAACCATTGATCGGTTAGCCCCACTTGGACCATCTCAAAAATAAGAAAAAAACTACTATGATCATGCACCCACCGTCCGATCTTCTTGCTCCTAGGGGTTCCTTAGCACCTTAGCTTGGATTTCAATAGATGAGATGAGGAATGAATGGCTAGGATGGGAGATGATGGGGTAGGAAAGTGGGCCACACTTGGTGTTTTGAAAGAGAGGGAGAGGCTTGGAGAGCTCACATACGTGGGATCTCTTTTTTCTTGGAGATTTGAAATGAGAAAGAGAGAAAGAGAGAGAGAGTTATAAAGGGAGAGATGGGTGATGGATGGATGGAGTGATAGATGGATGTGTAAGAAAATCTTGACTTTTGTGGCCTTTTGCATAAGAGAAGCATGGGTGGTGTAAGAATCTCTTGACTTTTGAGGCATTTGTGTAAGAAAAGTATGGGCATGGAGGACTTTTGTGGCTTGCTTGGGAAAGGGTGAAAGTGATGTGTACTTGACATGTACTTGACATGTGATGGATTGATGAATTGATTGATTGATGGGATTGATGGGATTGATGTGACACATCGTAGAAATTCTCTTGGGTTTTGCAATGCGCGGTATTTTTCTCGTACCGAACGTTGGCCCACATCTCTTGACCAGGGTATCGCCTTGGCGCGCAAGTCGCGGCATTGGAACCGCAGCGATGGCGCGGTCGCTATGGTAATGGTCTTGGGTTGAGTCGATACAGGTTGACGGCATATGAATCAGGGTCATGTGTGAGTATCGGTTAAGGGTCAAAGGTTGCCAAAATTCGACCGGTAAGACCGCGGAAGTCTACGGAACGGTACGGACTAAGATACGGGTCTTACACGTATGGCTGAGTCACTTAACTTGGGACTGAGTTAAGACAATTGTGAATACCCATAACTGAGTAGATTGGATTTTATAGTAACTGAGAGTGGGTTAACGTGGATTACCTAATCTGAGACACTGTTTGGATGTGGGAAGGATCTGGACGTGATGTGCTAGTTCTGGTTTCATCAGGATTCAAAATGCACCTCAATGACTCAGTTGTGGTTGTTGTTTCGAGGTGAAATGTTCTGTTATAGCAGTAGATTAGGGTTTGTTTCAGACTGGTTTGGTATGGTTTTAGAGTAGGAATGGGAGATGGTTTTGTTACCTGGATTGTGGGGGTGGATGAGAGCTGGGATATCTACTCCAAGTGGCCACATATGGTAGAAACAGCTGTTGGAAATCGGCACCATCAGAGACTACTGACTCTTGCTTTCTTCTATTTCTCCCACAACTCCTTCGTCTCCCACAATCTCACTTCTCTCTCTGCTCTCTCTCAAATATTCAAGCGTTATGGACCGAGTCGAGTTGCTATCAAACCAGCAACTCGCTCAGCTATGCCCCTTTACACCCTCCATTTTTCTCTTTCTATTTCTTTTCTCTTTCTTGTCTTGGGATTTTCCCTAATACCGGCCTTTTATAGTTGTTTCTGATTCTAGAAACATCTGCAGCTAATCAGAAGGGATTAACGTCAAGTTTAACAAAGAGGAGCCGGGAAACCCATCATCAGGGCTCTCACCAGGCTCTGATCGCATGCATGGGCCCTGATAATATCCATTGAAGGCTTTTAGGTGGGATAAGCCACACGGTGAACGTTTCAAATGGGTGAATGGGTCTCTCTTGAAGTTGGGTTTCTCAGCTGGTTTGAGGAAGATGAGGTGCCAAAAATGGCAGATTTTGAACAGATGACTTATCTTCGGATCAGGGCCATTTGGATGGTCCTGATAAGACCTAAACACCATGTGTGGTCCATATCATAGTGAAGAATGGCCGCTGGTTTATACTTTTGTTAAGTTGAGTGTCGGTTTGAGACGTGGCTGCGTCTCACCGATATCTCAGTGCTGCTACGAGTTTTTGAACAGCCCTAGCATAAACGATCCAGACCTGTTCCCGAGAAGCTTCCCGAAACCAGAGGAGGGCGGAGATTGATCTTACCTGAAATGGAAGTTTTCTTCTGCCTTTCCGTCGCGTAAGGTACTACTTTTAAAAATCGTAGGTCTGACTCGGACCTCCTCTGCGGACGTGACATCCGTCCGACCGTCTCCCACGGTCGGATTGGTTAGAGGTACAAAGGACGTGACTGTAGCTTCCTCATTAACACTCAACTCATGTGTTTACCGCTGGTTTGCTAACAGTAGTGGTGTGGCTGGTTTTCAATCGATAATGTTGACATGGTCAAGGTCATTTGGGGCCCAATAGATCAGGTGGATGGTGTGGATTTGGTTTTCGTATTCGAAAAATGTTCGTTGGCCCCGACAAATGGATGGTTTGTGTTGAGCCAGCGACGGGCAAGAGAATTCCTTTTGAATTCGCTGCTTTGGTGAGTTCTATCGGGTCAGTGGGAGGTTGACTGGGTATTTAGGTGTCGTGCGCGGTGAGATCATACTATCTGTGTTCACACATCCATAAAAAATGGGCTCCATGATTTGATGTCAAGTGATCAACACCGACCATTAGTCTTAGAAGGTCCTTATTTACCCATAGATGTTGTTATCTGGAAATTCTTGATTCCCTGTGGTGAGATTTAAGTTGTCTGGTTCTCAAATAGGCTTTATAACTCGTTTTAAGCTGGTTTCCACTCTTGTAGAAACTTATACCAGAAGTTTTAGTGTTGACTGTCTTAGTTAGATAGTTAACTCTTGTTTAGTTGTGTTAGTTAATATCATGGGGTGGTTTAAAGTTAGTTAGTAGTTATTAGTTGAAATGTTAGTTTTAATTAGTAGTTATTAGTTGAAATGTTAGTTTTAAGTGGGGGGAATGGTTTGTCCTATTAAATTGAAAATTTATGTAAAGAAAGAAATTATTTTAGGGTCATGACACTGGCCATGATGTATGTATATTATACATACCGTCCATCCATTTGGAGATGAGGGCCCACCCACATGTGTGGCACATGTGGGGTGGGACCCACCTTGACATACGTGTTTTATATCCGCACCGTCCATCTATCTAGGATAGTGGGACCCCCTGCAATGTATGTATTATCAGCACCGTCCATCCATTTTGAGCTAGACGTGGGACTCATGATGTATTCGATCATCCAGGCCGTTCGGCCATGCACCCCACCTGACGTGTGTTTGTCCACACATGTGGGTCCCACATAATGCATGTGAGATATCCACACCATCCAATCTCTAGATGTGTGGCTGGATGGTGCTGTGTAGGCCCCACCTTAACATTCAGACTGTTCACATGGTGGGCTTCCACTGTATTATAAGTGTTTTATCTACTCTATCCGTCCCACGCAGCAGGCAGCTGCTGCTACCTTGGACACCAACGAATTTTGTGGACCCCACCGTGAGGAGTGTGTTTTATCTAGCCATCCAATTTTCCTGATTATTTTATGGACTGACCCACCTTGATTATGTGCATTTTATCCAGCCAGTCCATCTGGCTGAGGTGGATTGGTGGGTCGGCCCATCTCCTAGGTGGCCCACGTCTTGGTGGGACCCACTGTGATGTTGTATTGGGCCCACACTGCCATGGGGCTAGCCCAAATACTAGGCAGGCCCATCATAAATTTGGTTAACAGTCAGCAAATCTGTTGTGTACACCGTGATGTTAATGTTTATCCACATTGTCGATCTGATAGGTCCACCTTGATACATGTGTATTAGCCACGACGTCCAGTCTGTTAGACTTGCGGCCCAATTGATAGATGTGTTGTACATCCATGTTGTTCATCTGGTGAGCCCATTTGGAAGGTGCAGGCCCACCCGCTGGTTGAACAGAGCCCACCTACTATAAGACCCACTTGAAATATTTGTGGTCCATCTATGAGACCCACTTGATATATTTATGGCCCATCCATGAGGCCCACCTTAATGTATTTATGGCCCATTCATGAGGTCCACTTTGATGTATTTATGGCCCATCCATGAGGCCTACCTTGATGCATTTGCAGCCCATTTGATGAGGCCCATTATATTGTGCATGAGGCTTTTGTGTGCGGCCAATGAGATGTGTATTGGGCCTTTATGTGAGGCCATGGATCCACCATATGTTAGGCTCTATGTGGGCCACTCCTAGGGAGAAATGCTGGTTAAATGTCCACATTGATGGGAAATGATGGTTGGATGTCCACATTGTAACATTTCCTTAGGCCTTATTAGGCTTATTCCCACCGATTCCAATTGTTGAGGTTGATCATCGAGGCCGATTTTGATTGTATAGGTCGATTATCGAGGCCGATTCTAATTGTATAGGCTAATTATCAAGGCCAATTTCGATAGTCAAGGCCAATTATCGAGGCCGATTCAGATTGTATAAGCCAATTATAGAGGCCAATTTCAATTATCGAGGCCGATTCTGATTGTATAGGCTGATTATCGAGGCCAATTTTGATTTTCGAGGCCGATTCCGATTGTATAGGCCGATTATCGAGGCCGATTCTGATTATTAAGGCCAATTATCGATGCCAATTCTGATTGTCAAGGACGATTATTAAGGCCAATTCTGATTATTGAGGCCAATTTCGATTGTTGAGGCCGATTCCGCTTGTATAAGCTGATTATCGAGGCTGATTGTCGAGGCCAATTAGCGAGGCCAATTGTCGAGGCCGATTATCAAGGTCGATTATTAATATTGATTATCAATGCCAGTTATTGATACCGATTATGAGTATGTGACAACATAGCATCATGATACATGCACATACACATCATTTGTATGTTTGTTATGAGATGTGATTGACCATTACATATGCCATAGTGCAGGTGGTTTATGGGACTCCCTGATAGGCGGAGTTATCCCACATGAGTACACGATATGAGTATGATTGATGCAGGATTGGATTGCATGACTCGGGCATCTTATATTGCGTGATTGTGACAATTGTATGCCCTAGCGACATCAGGGCAGTGACATCCAAAGGCATGTCGTGGATGGCCAGATGGGACACCGAAATATTTTTCTACATGGGGTGAAATTTCTTAAACCTCCGAGGTAAGGAGACCCCCCAATGTCAAGACTGAGTGGATACATGAGCACCCGAGTATCAAATACCAGGAGGCTACATCTCCTACTATGTCGTGGTTGGTTGGGAAGGGGTGGTGGCCTTACCCCCCTAAGGGTAGTGAGCATAGCTAGGATGAGTTTGACCACCTCATAAATGGGTTCGCTATCGACGTGCCAGGTAGGTATTGACTGACTACTACCCAGGCAGATAGTAAGGTCTCTTCCACTTATATGGTTATGTGTCCAGTGGGTGGCGATTGCATGTAGAGTGTACTAGACCCCGGTGATGATCCCAGAGATGTATGGTACTTATTGAGCAGGAGTTACATACTCATTCAATATCCACTCAGGCTGGTGGTGCACAACTAATTGTTATATGAACCTTTGTAGTGGCCAAAATTTCGGTTGGGGCACGTGACTAACCTAAGATCAAGAGTTTACCACATTAAGTCTGACTATCCAAGTTTAGGTATGAGACTGGTTTGGATAGAAGTTCCTTGTGGTGACCCTGTAGCCTGTGATAATACGTACTATCAACCTGACTTCACACTCCTGCTTGGTCATTTCATTTGCACTGCATATTGTATACTGCATCCGCGACATATGACATTTTGGGTTACTATGTTTCTGCATTTATATGGCCTAGATATAGCTGATGGTATTAGTTGCTCTTCAAATTGTTTGTAAGTGCTATGGTTGAAAGCCCCTTTATGTTGTCAAATTTGTGGTGCCAAAAATGCTGCTTGTACTTTGTGAAATTGTATACATGTTCGAAACACAGTATGGATGAAGCGAGTCACAATGTATGAATGTTGACTACATCAGTGAAGCACAATGCTTAACTCAGGATATGTTAAACCACGACATTATCTCGCAAGATCGACTTCGAAAGATAAGACAAGTTTACAAGTCAAGATTTGAGAATGTTGAACGAAATTCACAAGTTACAAGTTAAGATTTAAGATTGCGTAATTGAAGCTTTTAATGATAAGCTACATCAAGATTTCGAGCTTCACTTTCTTTAAAGGTTACATATCTTAAGGGTTCAATGTCCTTACTTCACTATTAAGGTATGTTTGATCTTAGATTGACCTTCAGAGTGGGTCATTTCAAATGTTTTATATATGGGAATTTGGTCTGTTCTAAGACTAGTCATGGACCTTTCTCGACTAATCGTAGCACTGCTTCGACCTGTCTAAGAATTTCCTGGACTAGTCGTAAGTTTGTTATAAAAATTCAGAATTTTTTGTTAAGCTTCGACCAGTCCTGAGGTCTATTCAACCAGTCGTATGAATAGTGTTGACTACTCCTTTAACCAGTCGTATGAACAGCGTCGACTACTCCTTCGACCAGTCGTGAACCTACGACTCATACTATAGTGTTGAAATTCGCTTAGCTTTGACTAGTCGTGATCAACCTACGACCAGTTGAAGGTGACTACGACTAGTCGTGAAACTGCCTTATCTTATCGTGCTCAAAATTTTAAATATTTATTGGTCCTACAACCAGTCATAGCGACTGCTGGACCAGTCGAAGATGCGATTTGCTCACCTATAAATATAGCACGAATCTCAAAATATGGAAGAGAACTCAAGCAATTTTAATCCAGCCTTTGAGAGGTAATTCTGTGCTCCATTTAAGCTAAGTGTGCATATTTAATATTCTCTTTCTTTAGCTTTTTAAATTGATTTTATTTCTTGTATTCCAATCTGACCTGAAAAGAGGAAGTTTTATTTTCTTTTTTCTGGAATCAAAATCAATTAAAGCTAGCCCAATTGGTTTAATTTAAAATCTATTAGAACTTAGAACCATTATAAAGTGAATATTGGACATTGAACTTTGACATTCGAACCTCTACTTTAACTTGGTTCTTCCGGGCTGCTACAAAAAAAGAGAAATTTAAGTATTTTACATTTTATGTAATTTACTTTATTTAGTTTTCATTTGAGATTAGCCAGAAAAAATCTCATTCTGTTGGTTATCTGAGGAAGCCAGTAAAACTCAGAAGTGGAGTTTTTTTATTGTGTAAGTCCACATAAAAAGACACAATTGTGAAGGTTTTAGGTGAACGTGGAAAACGTATATTGATGGTGAATGTTAATATCCACTGTGTGAGGATATTAGAAGTGGAGTAGTTGTGTGGCTGTTTATTAACAGTTGGTGTACACGCAGGCGAACCACTATAATCCCTTGTGTTTTGTGATTGTGTGGTTAATCTTTCCTATATTTGATTATTCATTTGTGGGATGTATATGTGGATCTAATTGTTGCAAAATTATTATTTTTTTCAACTTCTGTGCGGAATGTTGTAATAATTTAGGTTTTTTATTCCTACTTAATTTTTTTTATTCCTCTTCAGTTTGTGATATTGATATTAATTGTTCTAGTAAGGTTGTCCTACCATAAATCATGCTTTTATGGTGTAAGGTTGTCCTTAGAACGTAATTTGTATCAGCCTCTCAAGACTTGAATTAAGGTTGCATTTCATATTGCATTGTGGATTGTGATCTCTTATTTGTTTTGACTATATTTTTCTTAAATTTCACTGTATTTATTTTTAATTTGGTATAGTGCTATTCACCCCCCCTTATAAGACATATTGCTTGGCCATTTCAAGTGGTATCAAAGACTAATAGCTCTCTTTGTATTTATTTGGTTTCAATTCCTGAGCTAATTGATTTAAGCTATATTTCAGATGTCAAATTTTGATAGCCTTTCAGTCATTAGGCCTCCACCTTTCGATGGCACCAATTATGCCTATTAGAAAGCCAGGATGAGAATATTCCTAAAATCCATGGATGAAAGTGTGTAACTAGACTCAGTGAATGAATGGATCCCCCTACCACTGAAGTAACTGGGATTGATGGTTCAAAATCTATGAGAATTGCACCATATTTCTCTTGGACCACACTTCAGAAAAATGATAGTGCAAATGTTAAAGCACTAAATACAATTACTTGTGCACTATCACCGAATGAATTCAAAAGAATTATATCCTGTGATTCTGTAAAACAAGCTTGGGATATATGGGAAATGACATACGAGGGTACTTCAATTGTCAAGAAATCCAAGATACAAATCCTCACAACTAAATTTGAGGAAATACGTATGGAAGAAAATGAAATGTTAATGGACTTCTATACCAGATTGAATGACATTGTAAATTTTGTGGGTCTAGGTGATAAAATCCCTGAAAGCAAAATATGTGCTAAAATACTACGCTCACTTCCGAAACGGTTCACACCATGAAAAATGGAAAAAAAGGATAGATTTTGAGACGGTCCTGGATCGTCTCTAAAATTGCTTGGTTTAAAGACGCTTTAGAGACGGCCATAAACTGTCTCTAAAATTTTAGACGGCCCCTGACCGTCCTTAATATTGTCTTAAAAATTTTTGTGTCCACAAATCGTTTAGGACGGTCAATGACCGTCTTATAGAGATGGTCACTGACCGTCTTTTGCCTGTAATTTGTAATTTGAGACTGTTAAAGACCGTCTCTATTAGAGACGGTTCTTAGCCGTCTTATAGTCTAGGCAAAGATCGTCTCTATTAGAGACTGTCAATGACCATCTTTATTAAAGATGGTCTAGGACCGTCTCTAATAGAGACGGTCCTAAACCGTCTTATAACCTTGTGAAAGATTGTCTCTATTAGCTGTCTCTAACACCCATGTCAAAAATTAAGAAGCTTAAAAAAATTATGAATTTCATAAAAAAAATAGTCGAGAAGCTTAGAAAAATAATTAACAATGTTTAAGAAAAATTTAAATTTTGAAAAAAAAAACCTGTAATTTTATAAAAATCTAGATTTTGAAAAAAATAATTAAGAACTTTGAATAATGTTAATAATTTTGAAGAAAAAAATTCGATAAAAAAATGATATTTTGAAAAAGAAAATTTAAAAAATTAAACAAAATTGTGAAAAAATTGACAAATTGTAAAAAAATATATATTTTAAAAAAGAAAACTAAATTTTGTAAAAAAATGTTAAATTTATTTATAATAAAAATGATATTTAGTTAAAAGAGAAAAAAAATATATACATTTTAAAAAAAAATGTTAAATTTATTTGTGAAAAATAAAATTACTAAATTATTAGGCACATCCACTAATTGAACCTTTAATTGTTTTTGGTCAATCTAATCAGTTCAAATTGAAGAGTAAATAACTTCAGATGTTTAAATCAAATTTCACTGAAATTGTTGATCAATTGTATGCCCAATATCTTTCTCATATGTAGCCTGATTGAGGCGAATAACTAGTCAAATTGAGAGTATTGATAGTAAAATAGAGTGAATGGACTAGACATGTAAAATGGGCTAAATATTCTGGTTAAAATTGTGACCCAACTAATTACTGACCTTGCGAGAACCTAAGAATTGATGTTAGTAAGTTTTGTGGGCCCCATCATGATGTGTGTCTAACATCAACACCGTGGATTTGATGTGTCCCCTTTAGGTTAAGAGATATCTCAAAAATCATTGGTAAACAAAACTCAAGTGGGCCATACCATTTAAAACTATGTGAAGACATCCTAAAAAATATAAAAGCACTTGGTGTAGCCCACATGAGTTTTGGATGCAGTTGAAACTTGGTCTGACCCCTCATCCAAGTGGGACACACATAATGAGTGGGTTAGATATGAGATCACATTTAGGCATGCCCAATATATGATTAAGAATGTTTTAAGGAAACCTTTCTCCATTACATTTAAGTGAGTTACTCGTTACCTTTACCAGAGTAAACTCTGTGGGGTTCACCATTATTTTTTTATTTTATCCACTCCATTCATCCATGCTAACAGATAATTTTAGGTCTAAAGAACAAAAAGGAAGAATATCTAAAGCTCAAGTGGACCACACCACAGGAAATAGTGTGATTGAACCTCTACCATTTAAAATTTCTTTGAGGCCTGAAAAGGCCTAGCTATATGTCCTAGAGGGGGGGGGGGGGGGGGGGGATGAATAGGACAATGCCAAATAAAATTTGTAACAGCGGAAATTAAACAAATACGATAGCCAACAATTAAAGTAAACCAATCCTAATGCAGGAATGTAAAGAATGTAAAACAACCTCAAAATTCAGATCTTGAGAGGTTGATACAAATGTTATTCTAAGGACAACCTTACATAAAAAACCAGAGTTTATGGTAGGACAACCTTATTTCTAGAAAGGTCTTTGTATCAAAACTCAAATCGAAGAAGAAAAGAAAATTAAATGCAAACAGTATAGAAAAATAAACTGCAATCAATTATATACTGTTCTAAGGACAACCATGCACCATAAAAATGGTAGGGCAACCTTACTAGAACAAGTAAGAATGCTGAAAAAGGAATCGAAAGAAATAATAGCTAAATTATTACAATATTCCCACAATGCTTGAAATAAATGTTACAGCATTTACATTCACATATACATCCCACAAATGAATAATAAAAGATATAAAATATAAACCATTCAACCACGAGATACAAGGGATTATAGAGGTTCGTCTGTGTGTTCACCAACTGTTCAATAACAGCCACACAGAATGCTACTCGACTCCTAATATCCTCACATAGGGGATATTAGCGTTCACTATCAAATTAGGTTTTTACAGGTTCACTCAAAACCTTACAATTGTGTCTTTTATGTGGGCTTACACAATTAAAAAAAACCCCACTTTCTGAGTTTTCCTGGCTCTCCTAAGATAACCAATACAATGAGATTTTTCTGGAAAATCCCAAACAAAACCAAAACAAAAAGGAATTTACAATTAAATGTAAAATACCTGAATATCTCCTTCGTTGTAGTAGCCCAGAAGAACCAAGTCAGAGTAAATGATTGAATGTCCAAGTTCAATGTCCAAACTCACTTTATAATGGTTCTAGTTCTAATTGATTTTAAATTAAACCAAATTGGGCATAACTTTATTTGATTTTAATTCCAAGAAGAAGGAATACAGCAATTCCTCTATTCAAATTAGAATGGAATTCAGGAACAAAATCAAATAATGAAAGATAACAAAAGAGAATAGAAATTATGCACAATGTAGCTTAAAATGAACACTAACTTATCTCAGAGTGGAGCTTTGAATATACTTGAATTACATATCAAATCTCTGAAATTCGTGTTCAAGTAATAGGTAAGAAAATCACGTCTTTGACTGGTCTTAGAACCAGCAGTAATTTGAAATTTCGGGCGTGATAAAATTTTACAGTTTCACAACCAGTCGTGGGTACCATACGACTGGTCGTAGGTCACCTTCGACCGGTCATAAGTTCCACACGACTGGTCGTAGACCTATGAAAATCATTGTTGGACTTTGAGTCGAAGGTCTATGACTGGTTGAAGAACCAGTCGACACTGTTCCTACGACTGGTCGAACAGTCACTAGGACTGGTCGAGGAGTACACAAAAAATTTTAAAAATTCTCAACAACTTAGAACTAGTCATGGAATTTCTTAGACTGGTCGAACCAGTGCTAGGACTAATCGAACAAGGTCTAGGACTAGTCTTAGAGCAGACCAAATTTATGTATAAAACACATATGGATTATGTATTCAAAATATCCTACTCTAAAGGTTAACCTAAGCTCAGTCTTACCTCAATAGTGAAGCAAGGACATTGAAACTTGAAGAAAAGTGACCTTTGAGTGTAACACCGCCTGAGATCTTTAAACTTGAAGGATTCTTGAACTTGAACACTTCTAAGATCTTGAAAGCTTCTTGAACTTGAACACTTCTAAGATCTTAAAAGATTCTTAAACTTGAACACTTCTGAGATCTTGAAAGCTTCAAAGTAGTGTCTTTATCACCACAAATTTGACAATAACAAGGGGCTATAAACTATAACACTTACAATCTCCCCCTTTGTCAAATTCGTGACAAAACACATATCCAAGTTATGATACATAACACCGAATATCTGATTAAAGAATTATGCACCAGTTGATATCAACTATCACACATTTCAAGTACCTGTAAATCAATATTCATTTACTCCCTACAATCCACGACACACAAACACTCATGCTCATTCTACTTTTCACATACAGTCTATCTCTTCACATACTCCCCCCGAGAAACATATATGTAAAAATATTACAATTAATCCAGCACATAAAAATTAGATAAATCTACTCCCCCTTTTTGTCACAATATGACAAAGGAAGTACAAAACAGGGTGGAAAGGAGTAATAATCAATGAGAGAAATAAGATGATAGCAGATAAGCATAGCATAAGCAACACATATAATGTAGGCACGGAGCTAAATCAAAAATAGCAAATCCAGTCAAGTGAACATAGCAGAAAATATATTTATTACAGGGAAACAAATAGAAAATGTACTAATCGGAACCAGATGAAGGAGCAGGGATGAAAGGATCAAGTTTATGCATGTCCTTATTCAAATGCCTACGATACATGCGCATATTTTTGAATTGTAAATCATGTGCAGTAGACATGTTTTCCATCTTAACATTTATATTTTCGACTTTCTCCTCCAATGCACTCAGTCAAGCATCAAAGATCGAAGGCTCATAATCTGGATCATTTGCAGAGTCAGATTCAATTTTTTCAAAGATGTCATCCATATTAATATTATCAAGAGGAAGATCACTAGCTTCTTCCTCATGTTCATCTTCAGCCGCACCAACACCATCAACTTGATCAGGAAGAAATTTCAGCTTCATTTTATTGATATTAGAGTTGTTGAATATCAGATGATGGATAGGGGCTTCACCAATCGGCATGTCAATTAACATATGGGTGGCTAAAATAGTCATCAAATAACCAAAAGGGATATCACTATGACCAGGATGGAGTTGAAACTGAATGATAGAATGAAAAATCAAGGATGGTAAGCAGATATTTGCACCTATGGCAATATTATGAAGAACACGAACCATGAATGTCGTTAACTCAGTTTTATTACCAGAACGATGATAAAAAAATTGACACAAAGATCCTATGAAGCACTCTATATTTGGATAACAAAAATCTTGAAGGGAACGCATTTTCTTTATGTGTCCATTGAGCATCCAGATTGCATAAGACCTTTGTTAGTATACATTTTTCAGATTGTGAGGGTCTTTCAGGCAGTGTATGAATGGAAACTCCCTCATCATTCACAAGAATTTCCATAAGAGCTGAAATCAAGTGACGATCTATCTCAAATGGTCCTTCTCTTGTGACAATTCTAAATGTTAGATTTTCCAGTGAAAATTCAGTTATACAAGCAAAAATGGATTGGGCAATGGACCGATATGCTTACCCACACCAATGCAATAAGTTATCACAACCTATAGCTTAGAGTATAGGAAGGATATCAAAAGGAGCAGTATGATTAACATCAACAGGATGTTCAAAAATAACATTACGCAATCGGATGTCCCGAATAAAGGATGCATCATCCTCGGGAGCCCTAAGATGATGCTTAGTGATAGTAGTCGATCTGGAAGAACATGGACCACTAGAAGTTATTTTTCTTTCCCTAGAAGTCATTTGCAATAAGGATTTCAAAGAAATAAAGAGTTGCAAATGATTGAGAAGTGGGTTTTCTCAAATCAGATTTTTCAAAAGAAAAACCCCAAATCTCAATGAAATTTGAAATAAATAACTTCAAGAGAGAAATGGAAGTAATATAAACACAAAATAACAAGATGAAATAAAAATTAAGCACTAACCATGAGGATTTTGGAAGTTGGCTTCGATTAGTCAACGTTCGGCCCCTGAGTGTGTGAAATGGAAATGAGGAAGATGATGGATTTTCCTTAATAAAAAGTATCCACACGATTCACGACTGGTCGTGTATATTCATGACCGGTCGAGTACCAGCTAAAAATGCAATAATCTATTAAGATTTACACAATATTTCAGTATTAATTGTAAAAATTAAAGTCTAAACTAGCAAGAATATACAATATAATACAAAAAGGCATAAATTATCATCATAAAATACACGTGTCAAGATCAAATTTCATTTGGTTAAACTTGATTTTATCGAGAAGTGTAGTGAAAATATCCGCACGTTGATTCTCGGTATGTATATATACCAAAGATTTAACTTTTTCTTCTACTAACTCTCGGATATAATGAAATCTAATGTCAATGTGCTTAGTATGAGAATGCTAAATAGGATTTTTAAAAATATTTATGGCACTGGAATTATCACAATATAATAATATGAAATCCTGTTTAATTCCATAATCATTTAACATTCGATTCATCCAAACAAGTTGTGTACACGCATTACCAGCTGCGATGTATTTAGCTTCAGCTGTTGAAAGTGATACAGAACTTTACTTCTTGCTAAACTAAGAAACTAAGCAGTTTTCGATATAAAAGCAACCACCACTGATTGATTTTCTATCATCTAGATTACCAGCCCAATCAGCATCGAGTACCCAGCTAGTTGAACACTAGTCTCATGTGGATACCAGAGACCTAGATTCACAGTACTTACAACATATCGAATAATCTGCTTGACAGCGTTCAAATGTAATTCTTTAGGATCAGATTGATATCTGGCGTAAATACGAACACTTAGTGTGACATCAGGTCTATTAGCAGTTAAATATAATAGGCTACCAATCATACTCCGATATAATTTCGGATCAACATTTTTACTTTTAGAATCTTTTGAGAGTTTCAATGTAGTACTCATAGGAGTATCAAAGTTCTTACCATTCTCAAATTCAAATCTTTTAATTAGATTCAAGGCATATTTAGATTGAGAAATGAATATTCCATCAGGTTGTTGCTTTACTTGCAACCCTAAGAAATAGTTCAATTTCCCAACCATGCTCATTTCAAACTGTGACTTCATCAAATTTACAAACTCAGTAGTTATGTCAGTACATGTAGATTCATAAATGATATCATTAACATAAATCCGTACCCTTAAAATATGATCATTATATTTTTTAACAAATAGAGTTTTATCAACAGATCCCATTTGAAAATTATGGCTTAATAGAAACTTTGCTAGTTTCTCATACCATGCCCTGGGAGCTTGTTTTAATCCGTAAAGTGCCTTTTTAAGGTGATACACATGATCAACATTTTTAGGATCTTTAAAGCCCATTGGTTGTTTAACGTAGACTTCCTTATGCAAATCACCATTTAAGAAAGCACTTTTCACATCCTTTTGATAAATCTTGATTTTTTTAAAACATGCAATGGATATAAATAGCCTGATTGATTCAAGACGTGTTACTGGTGCAAAGGTTTCATCAAAATCAATACCTTCAATTTGAGTATAACCTTGTACCACTAGCCTAGCCTTATTCTTAATTATATTTCCAAGCTTATCAGACTTATTCTTAAAAATCCATTTTGTTCCAATGATGTGTTTATCTTTAGGTCTAGGTACGAGATACCAAACATCATTTCTTATAAATTGGTTAAGTTCTTCTTGCATCGCAACAATCCAGTTTTCATTAGCAAGGGCTTCTTTTACACCAGATAGTTCTATCTGGGATGTAAAACATATGTAATTACATATATCCTCAAGTTATCTATGAGTACGCACACCAGTGAGAGGGTTTCCAAGGATTTGAGTAGTTGAATGATCTTTAACAGTCCTTAGTTCAGAATTAGTCTGATTCGATGAAGTATTAGGTTTATCGAATACAAAAACTTCATCATTATCTGAACTTGAGACTGGTGTGTTTAAGTGATCATCAATGATCACATTGATAGACTCTTGAATCACTCCAGTCCTTTTGTTCAGAATCTTATAAGCACGACTATTTAAAGAGTATCCTAAGAAGATCCCTTCATCACTTTTCGTATCAAATTTTCTCAGATTTTCATGATCTCATAAAATATAGCACTTGCTACCAAAAACTCGAAAGTATTTGACAGTAGGCTTTTATCGAACCACATTTCATAAGCCATTTCATTATTGCCTTTAGTAGTATAAACTTGGTTAATAATATAGCAAGCTATATTGACTGCTTCAACCCAAAGATTCTTAGAGAGCTTCATGCTATTTAACATGACATTAGCCATGTCTTGTAGCACTCTATTTTTTTCCACTATCCCATTTTGTTGTGGAGTTTTGGGCACTGAGAATTCATGTAATATTCCTTGGTCGCTACAGAACTTCTCAAAACCGCTATTCTCAAATTCAAATCCATGATCACTACGAATCTTACTGATTTGAGAACTTTTTTCAATTTGAATCCTTTTAAGAACTTTTCTTACTTTTTCAAGGGTTTCTGATTTATCCCTTAAGAAGACTACCCATGTATATCTAGTAAAGTCATCTACTATTACCAAGATATACATTTTGCCACCACGACTCTCCATTCTGGTAGGTCCTATCAGATTCGTGTGGAGAAGTTTGAGTGGTCTTGATGTGGTATTGGAATTCACGTTTTTGTGTGAGTTCCTTGTTTATTTTCCAAACTGGCATTCACCACATATCTTATATAACTTTTGAAGTTTGGGTAGACCTCTTATAAATTCTTTTTTGCTCAATCTAAATAAATTTTGGTAGTGTACATGTCCAAGACATTTGTGCCATAATTCAGCCTCGTCTATATGGACCATGTAACATGATTGATTAGATGAGCTGGATTCACTAACAATATAGCATTTTTCAGATGTTCTATGTCCAGTTAATATTACTGAAACCTTGTTGTTTAGAATCTCACAGCTTTGATTAAAAAACTGAACACTATGGTTATTATCGCATATTTGAGATATGCTTAGAAAATTATGTTTTAGTCCTTCAACATATAAGACATTCTTAAATAACGGAAGGTTATAGAGTTGAACCGAATCTTGGCCCATAATTTTACCGTTACTGCCATCACCAAATGTGACTGAACCATCAGTCATATCTTTTAGATTGGTGAATAGATCCTTGTCGCCTGTCATATGCCTGGAACATTCACTATCTAGGTACCACTTTGAATGGCTTGTAGCTTTGAAAGCACTATGGGCAACCAAGTAAGTGACCTTCGGAATACATTTCACAACCATTTTGGGTTTGGGTGGATAGTTGGTTTTCTTCCGATTATAAGCATTATAAGTAGGACCTATTGAGTTAGACTTTAGAAGCTCCTTAAGTAAATCAACTATCTTTTCAGCCAAAGGGTTTTGGTTATGCTTCTTATAGTTGTAATAATTTCCTTTAGGTTTTTTAACAGACTTAGGTTCTTTAGAAAACACTTGTCCTTTCCCTTTTGAGTTTAAGGTCTCTCCTTTTACAAACTTAGGAGGTGCATTCTTCAGTTTAGGAGAAACATTCTTATCATAACCTATACCGGATCAATCACCACATTTTCTCGATCCTGATAAGAGTTTGTCTAAATTAGAATCACCTTGGGTATATTTTCAAGTTTCCTTTAAACTTAAGAGAGAAGAGACTTCATGTTTTAATTGGTCATTTTCAGACTTAAGAGTTTCAACTTGGGCAATTTTAAAATCCAAATCGCATTTTATTTTTTCAAAACAGTCTAAAATATGAATTTTTCTAAAACAAGAGATTTATAAAGTTCTTTTAGTTTAGAAATTTTCTCTTTTTGAAGTTTCAGTTTTACCATAATTTTACAACTCTCCTGGTATAGTGCATTATAGGCATCTTGAAGATCATCTTCATTTTCACATTCACAATTCAGATTTTCTTCACTTGTTGAATCATTATCTGAAAATGTAAATTTGACTAGAGTCATAAGAGCTTCACTTCATTACCCGACTTAGTTTCAGAATCTTCTGATTCAGAAGAAGTTTCAGAATCAGAGGATTCATCCCAAGTAGCCAACATACCCTTCTTCTTGGGTTTGTCTTTTTTAGGACACTTGTTAGCCAAATGCCCATATTCTTGGTAGTTGTAACAGTGACTATCTTTCAAAGATTTCCTAGTTTTAGATTTTGATTTTTTCTTATCATTTCCTTTTTGAAAATCAACTCTCTTTTTACTTTTGAAGATTTTATAAAACTTTTTAGCCAAAAGAGCCATATCATCTTCAGAGTTATATACATCAGAATTTTCTTGAAAATTACTTTTAGAATTTTTAAGAGCAATCGATTTTCCTTTTGGAACTTTAAAAGTTAACTCGTAGGTCTGTAAAGAACCAACTAACTCCTCAACCCTCATATTATCCGTATCACGAAGTTCCTGGATCACGGTTACTTTAGAGTTAAACTATTTAGGAAATGAGCGTAGTATTTTTGCACACACTTTACTTTCTGGGATTCTATCACCAAGACCTCACATAGAGTTTACAATGTCATTTAATTGTGTATAAAAGTCCATAAATGTTTTATTTTCCTCCATATGAATTTCTTCAAATTTAGTTTTAAGGAGTTGGACTTTTGATTTCTTAACAATTAAGGTACCATCGTGTGTCATTTCTAATATATCCTAAGCTTGTTTTGCAGAATCATAGGATATAATTCTTTTGAATTCATCTGGTGATAGTGTGCAAGTGATTGAATTTAGTGCTTTAGCATTTTCACTACTCTCACTTTTCTGAAGTGTGGTCCACGAGAAATAAGGTGTTATTCTCATAGATTTTGAACCATCAATCCAGTTATTTCAGTGGTAGGAGGGTTCCAACCATTCACAGTGGCCAGCCACACACTTTCATCAATGGATTTTAAGAATATTTTCATCCTGGCTTTCCAATACGCATAGTTGGAGCCATCAAAGGGTGGTGGCCTAGTGACTAATAGGCTATCAAAATTTGACATCTTAAATAGCTTAAATCGTTAGCTCAGGAAATAAATCTAAGAATTAAGAACAAAAGAGCTATTAGGCTCTGATACCACTTGAAAAGGCCTAGCTATATGTCCTAGAGGGGGGGGGGGGGGGGGGGGGGGGGTGAATAGGACAATGCCAAATAAAATTTGTAACAACAAAAATTAAACAAATACGATAGCCAATAATTAAAGTAAACCAATCCCAATGCAGGAATGTAAAGAATGTAAAGCAACCTTAAAATTCAGATCTCGAGAGGTTGATACAAATGTTATTCTAAGGACAACCTTACACCAAAAACCAGAGTTTATGGTAGGACAACCTTATTTCTAGAAAGGTCTTTGTATCAAAACTCAAATCGAAGAGGAAAAGAAAATTAAATGCAAACAGTATAGAAAAATAAACTGCAATCAATTATATACTATTCTAAGGACAACCATGCACCATAAAATGGCAGGGCAACCTTACTAAAACAAATAAGAATGCTGATAAAGAAATTGAAAGAAATAATAGCTAAATTATTACAACATTCCCACAATGCTTGAAATAAATGATTACAACATTGACATTCACATATACATCCCACAAATGAATAATAAAAGATATGAAATATAAACCATTCAACCACGAGACACAAGGGATTATAGTGGTTCGCCTGTGTATTCACCAACTGTTCAATAAGAGCCACACAGAATGCTACTCCGCTCTTAATATCCTCACATAGGGGATATTAGCGTTCACTATCAAATTAGGTTTTTACAGGTTCACCCAAAACCTTATAATTGTGTCTTTCTATGTGGGCTTACACAATTAAAAAAAAACCCCACTTTCTGAGTTTTCCTAGCTCCCCTCAGATAACCAATATAATGAGATTTTTTTGGCAAATCCCAAATAAAACCAAAATAAAAAGAAATTTATAATTAAATGTAAAATACCTGAATATCTCCTTCGTTGTAGTAGCCCAGAAGAACCAAGTCAGAGTAAATGATTGAATGTCCAAGTTCAATGTCCAAACTCACTTTTTAATGGTTCTAGTTCTAATTGATTTTAAATTAAACCACATTAGGCATAACTTTATTTGATTTTAATTCTAAGAAGAAGGAATACAGCAATTCCTCTATTCAAATTAGAATGGAATTCAGGAACAAAATCAAATAATGAAAGATAACAAAAGAGAATAGAAATTATGCACAATGTAGCTTAAAATGAACACTAACTTATCTCAGAGTGGAGCTTTGAATATACTTGAATTACATATCAAATCTCAGAAATTCGTGTTCAATTTATAGGCAAGAAAATCACGTCTTCGACTGGTCTAAAGACCCCTACGACTGGTCTTAGAACCAACAATAATTTAAAATTTTGGGCGCGATAAGATTTTGCAGTTTCACGACCGGTCGTGGGTACCCTACGACTGGTCGTAGGTCACCTTCGACAGGTCGTAGCCCTATGAAAATTATTGTTGGACTTTGAGTTGAAAGTCTATGACTGGTCGAAGAACCAGTCGACACTGTTCCTACGACTGGTCGAACAGTCAACAGGACTGGTCGAAGAGTAACCAAAAAATTTCAAAAATTCACAACAACTTAGGACTAGTCGTGAAATTTCTTGGACTGGTCAAACCAGTGATAGGACTAGTCGAACAAGGTCTAAGACTAGTCTTAGAGCAGACTAAATTTATGTATAAAATACATATGGATTATGTATCCAAAATGTCCTACTCTAAAGGTTAACCTAAGGTCAGTCTTACCTCAAAAGTGAAGCAAGGACATTGAAACTTGAAGACAAGTGACCTTTGAGTGTAACACCGCCTGAGATCTGTAAACTTGAAGCCTTCTTGAACTTGAACACTTCTGAGATCTTGAAAGCTTCTTGAACTTGAACAGTTTTGAGATCTTGAAAGCTTCTTGAACTTGAACACTTCTGAGATCTTGAAAGCTTCAAAGTAATGTCTTTGTCACCACAAATTTCACAATAATAAGGGACTATAAACTATAACACTTACAAGGCCATAAAAGTTTTAGATCAAGTTGATGTTTGTGTTTTCTATTCATTTATATATTTTTGATATTATGAACAACGTTTAACTATTTTTGGACAATCTGATCAGTCCGAACATGACCAAATCAAGATGATTTATTTTTTTCCCTTCATCTGGTCCTATATGACCAAATCAACAGATTTGATGTCAAATAAACAGTACAGTGGGCCTTAGGTGGATTTTAATAGTGGATATCCAATCACTATTGTTCTCATGTGGTGTGGACCACCTGAGATTTATATCCCTTTAATTATTTACAAAAAGCTCAAAAATGATCTTTAAAAATGGATGAACGGAATGGATGAAATACATACATCATGGTAGGGCCCACAGAGCATCTTCAACGGTTTCATCCATGTCATCCATCTATTTTTACAGATCATTTTACCGTTTAAGTTAAAGAATGACGTATATCCAAATCTCAAGTGGACCACATTACAGGAAACAGTGTTGAATGAGCGTCGACCATTAAAAACATTTTGGTAGCCTAAATCTATTGGATCAAGCTGATTTTTGTTTTTTCCCTTCATGTGGTCATGTATGACCAAATCAACAGATTTGATGTCAAATAAACAGTACAGTGGGCCTTAGGAGGATTTTAATAGTGGATATCCAATCACTATTGTTCTCATGTGGTGTGGACCACCTGAGATTTATATCCCTCTAATTTTTTGCAAAAAACTCTAAAATGATCTTTAAAAAAGGATGAACAGAATGGATGAAACACGTACATCATGGTAGAGCCCATAGAGCATCGTCGACGGTTTCATCCATGCCATCCATCTATTTTTACAAATCATTTTACGGTATAAGTCAAAGAATGAGGTATATCCAAATCTTAAGTGGACCACATTACAGGAAACAATGTTGAATGAGTGTCGACCATTAAAAACATTTTGGTAGCCTAAATTTATTAGATCAAGCTGATTTTTGTTTTTTCCCTTCATCTAGTCCTGTATGACCAAATTAACTTATTGACACCCTGAGACTCTAAGAATTAATGTTTGTAAGTTATGTAGGGCCCATCATGATGTGTGTCGAACATCAACACTATGCATTTGATAGAAGTTTTGGATCAAGCTGATGTTTGTGTTTTTCCTTCATTCATATCTTTTTGATATTATGAACATGTTGGATGTCAAACATTACTGTGGGCCCAAGGAAGGTATCACGGTGGAAATCATTATTCTACACTGTTTTGTGTGGCATGGTCCACTTGAGTTTTGGATTTACCGAAAATTTCAGATTAATTAACACACACTGTTCATCCATTTTTCAAGGTAATTTTATAGAATTATCTAAAAAATGAATCATATTAAAAAATTAAATGGACCACACCACAAATAAGCGGAATAGATTGCTACTCCCCCTACACTGTCCAATGGCTGGTTGTTGGTGTTGTGTGGGCCCCACCATGATGTTTAGCCCCACAACCATTTTTTTAAAAACTTTTGAACCAGTTGGATTTCAAATAAACATTACAATGGGCCTTAGGATAATTTCAATGGTGGGAATCACCCTCCCGTTGTTTTCTATGGTGGGGTCTACTACAGATTTTTATCTGTCTCATTTTTTGGCTCGTGACTTAAAATGATATCTTAGAATGGATGGACGATGTGGATATAACAAATACATCATAAGTTTTTATATTTTTAAAATATTATATATATATGGAAGAGGTTCTACTTATCGAGCTCATGGGAACTCCCCATGAGGTCGAGTTGTGTGGGCCCCACCATGACGTGTGTCAAAAATCAACATTGTGCATTTGATGGGTCCCCTTTAAATTATGGGAAATCCCAAAAATCAACTGTATACAGAACTCCGGTGGACCATACCATCTAAAATCATGTGAAGACATGCCTAAAACATATAATAACACTTAGTGGGGCCCCAACTGAAATTTGGATGCGTCTGAAACTTGGTATGACCCCTCATCTAAGTGGCACACACCTAATGGATGGGCTAGATTTATGAGCCACATCTCTGTGGGCCGAGAAAATAATTATGAATATTTTAATGGAGGGTAACCCCTCTCAACTTTTGTATTCGGTGGTCTGTGGGCCCCACCATGATGTATGTGTTTCATCCATGCCATCCATCTATTTTTATAGATCATTTTATGATATTATAAAAAAAAATGAGTTATATCCCAATCTCAAGTGGACCACATTACAGGAAAAAGTTTTGAATGAATGTTGACCATTAAAAACTTTTTGGGAGCCAGAAAAGTATTGGATCAAGCTGATCTTTGTTTTTTCCCTTCATCTGGGCCTTTATGACCTAATCACAGATTGGATATCAGATAAACAGTACAGTGGGCCTTAGGAGGATTTAAATGATGGATATCCAATCACTATTGTTTTCCTGTGGTGTGGTCCACCTAAGATTTATATCCCTCTTATTTTTAGGACAGAGTCCTAAAATGATCTTTAAAAATGGATGAACGGATTGGATGAAACACATACATCATGGTGGGGCCCACAGACACCGAACACGTGTCAGGGAGAGTAGCCAATACGTTCCACCCCAAAAACCACATCTTGCTCGCGACCATCTCCCAAATCTCTCTCGCGCGCCTGCCCTCCCAAAACCCAAACCCTCTTTCTCCCTCTCTCTCAACATCACTCTCTCAAACTCTCTGTCTCTCACTCTCGCGCACCCTCTCTCTCTCTCAGTCCCTCTCTCTTTGTCTCTCTGTCTCTCCCTGTCTCTCTCGGTGCTCTCTCTCTCTCTCTCGCGCATCCTCTCTCTGTCTCTCTCGGTGGACCGTGATCGGGGCTCCAACTTAAACAGGTATCTCTCTCTCTCTCTCAATCTCTGTCAATCTCAATACTAATTGAAACGATTTGGGGATTTACGGATTTGGGGATTTGGGGATTTGGGGATTTAGGGATTTAGGGATTTGGGGATTTGGGGATTTGAGGATTTAGGGATTTGGGGATTTAGGTGGGCATTTCTATCTCCACTGTTTCATGTAGTCCACCTTCATGTATGTGTTGTATATCCATGCCATCTTTGTTTTGCCAGCCCGTTGCACTACAGGAAATAGTGGAGTTTGAATCCCCACCAATGAGAACTTCCTGCGGCCCATAGGAGTTTTGTATGGGAATCGGATTGTGTACTGAGTAATCTCTGTGGGGTCCACCTTGATTTATGTATTTTATCATCCCTGTCCATCCATTTTACAAAATAATTTTATGGCTTAGTCCCAAAAATGAAGCATATTCAAAGCTCAAGTGGAACACACCACAGGTAACAGTGTGAAATGATCCTCTACCGTTGAAAAACTTCCTGTGGGCCCTAGATGTTTTGGATTAAGCTGATATGCATGTTTTCCTTTATTCATGTCTTTATAATAATATGAATTGTTTGGATGTTAAGAAAACTTCACCGTGGGTCCTGGAAATGTTTCTAGAGAGTGAATATTGTCATTTTCACTGATTCTTGTGGCGTGGGATTTTAGGGTGGATTGTCCATTTATGTTTTTATAAAAGTGGTATCATATATGATTCAAATTGTTGGAGTCCATAACCAAAACAAAATGATTTAAATGATTAACAAGTTAAAAATCTCACTATAAATGATTTAAAAAAAAATATATTATCCCACAACTACAAACAGGTCCATTATATGAATAGCTTGGATCATTGAAATATGACCTTGGATTCAAATTGTCAGTTAAGATTTGGATTTGACTCATCTTTTGGCTCATGCTATGAACTGAGCTGGAAAAATGGATGGACATTGTGGATATAAATTAGATACATCATGATGGAATTGGGGTCTTTTGGCTCATGCTATAGACTTAGCTAGAAAATTGGATGGACATTGTGGATATAAATTAGATACATCATGATGGAATTGGGGTCTTTTGGCTCATGCTATAAACTTAGCTGCCAAAATGGAAGGAAAGTGTGGATATAAATTAGATACATCATGATGGAATTGGGGTCACTAGCCAAACCGTGTCCACTTTTGGAAGGTTGAGATGATAAGTGAATTAGGTGGTGTTACCAACACCATACTCAAAGGTAGTGCATTGATGTCTTGGGCAATTTTGGGCTAATGTGATGTATCTAACATCCACAACATCCACCTATTTTTTCAGCTCAAAGAAGCAGATTTGAAGCTTAAGAGTTGAAACCTTATATAGGACCGTGAGCATCATTATCACCATTGCTTCCTATCCATGAAAGGCTGTGGAGGTTTTTGGTGTATTCTCTGTCCACGAAAGACTCATAAAATCAGCATTATACTTTTGCCAACATCATAATATAGGGCTGTACGAAGTGGCCCACAACGTGGCTAATGACAAGTCATTATACTTTTGTGGCTCCATGGAATATCTTTCTATGAAATTTTGTTCCAAACACCAACCACAGTCGAAAGTTCTTGAAAAGGAAAATTCAAGGAAAGCATACTTCATTAACTACCACTGGCTAAACCTTTATGTGGGTAAGAGAGTTTCATTGAGGCCTATTTTCTCAAATCCCAACTTACATTTCCTTGCAACAAATCCCAAAATCATGGAAGTTTATTAGAGTGCACCCAAAAGTATTGCAATATGATTCATAGGGACCTTAGCCATTGGAATGTGGTGCCAAAAAAAATGCAAATGTCTAACTGTAGATTGGGAACACCCAAAAAGAAATGCCGATATGTTTTTATAAAAGTGGGCCATTGCTTCCAACAATTTGAATCATATATGATCTAGCTCTATAAATGAGTTGTTATGAACATATGCTTCTACATGGTTAATTGCTTTGATTCTACATGGTTAGATTTTGAATTATGTTTATCTAGACATGGTTAGATTTTGAATTATTTTTAGATTTGAATTTACATTATTTTTCATTAGGCTATTGTTGATATGAAGAATGTATTTCTTGTAGAATTTTAGGATAAATTATTCATATATCATTTTCTTATCATAAATTATTCATATTACAGTTTATAGTTGTCACTTGTAATTTATAGTTGTCCCCCAAACCTATACTTATAACCTAAACCTAGACCTTAACCTATAACCTATAACCTATAACCTATACCTTATAACCTAAAACTATTCTCAAATCCTAAAACCTATAACCTAAACGTAACCTTTCCCTTAACCTATAACCTATACTTAACTAATCATAATGATTAGTTTCTAAATATCTTTTATTAGTTACTATGACAACTAACCCAACAACCTACAACAGAAAATTAATAAAATATAACTAAATTCCTGCTCAAATCAACAAATAGTAGAAAACAGCCTGAAACAGGTGGTGAACTAGATGCTATTAGATAGCTGAAATATTATTTTCATCTGAAGAGGACCCCTTGGCACCATGTATGAGGACGGAGATGACATTTGTATACAAGGTTGGTCATCTTGTGCACAATGTGTATCAATCATTTACTTTGTGCTTCCACAAAAATTGGACACATGCCATGATGGTTTGTGATCTAAATTTTTGGTGAGGAAACTTGTTTGACAGTTATGTTAAAGGTGATACTTTTATCCTTCTGTATCATATGTATGCAACTGATGCTTGATGTGGAAATCTGGCCCTTTTGAACCTTCCCTAATTGCATAAGTGGCTAAACCAGCTCTGTATGTTACACATAATTTGTATCCACTAGTTTCTGTAAATGAAGATAAGAGGATTGATCTTAACAGTATGGTCGTCACTAAAGGATTTCAATTTCAAATGTAACTGAAGTATTGACAGAACGTTGTCTCTTATTGCAGTACGAGATGTAAAAAGAATATACATTGATTGTATGTTTGAATTTTTTTAAATGCACCAACCAGAAACGATTTGAGATGATGTTCAATGATACTTTGTTAAATATGAAATTTATGACCTTTAGTAACTTGGTTAATTAAAAAGAACTACGTAGTGGCTTGATCCTAATCTAACTTTTTGGGTACGCAGGCAGCCGTTGGTAATGTACTAGAATATCAGTGCAGCCACAAATCTTTTTCCTCCTTTGAATTGTAACAGACTATATCGATTGCATTTTTCTCTATCATACAGGTTGTGGCTATCAAAGATATAATATCACCTCCTTATAGGAAACATTTAATGATGTGAATAGGTAAATTCATTTTTTCTTATTCCTTATATTGTTTCTCAGTTATATTTGTGTTGGTTTCAAAGTACAGGTAGAGAGAAATTGTTGGTTAATTGTGGCTTGTAGACAAAGGGATGAGTAACCAACAATACAAATATGGGAGGCCTTCCCCAGGTATCCAGATACTTTTAGATATATTTATGTTGTTTTTAAATGTATTAGCTCGAAATTGATGGAGCACACCCGGATGTGCGTCGGATCTATCCAGATAAGCGGGGGTCCCTGGAAGGTGGGAACCATTATTATGACCATGATGAAGCTATCCATTTCCTATGGACAACATTGGAGGGGCCTGGCCATTTGGACAGGCAGTGTTTATGTATTTGCTTAAAATTAATGGAGCAGACCCGAATGTGCGTCGAAGCTATCCGGATGAGTGGGGATCCCTAGAATGTGGGAACCACTGTTATGACTATGATGAAGCTATTCATTTCCTATGGACAACATTGAAAGGGCCTGGCTAATTGGACAGACCATGTTTATATCTGTATTTATAGGGACCACACCCTTAACTTAAAGCACACCCTAAACCTAAACCTTAACCTATTCTCAATTCCCTAAACCTATAGCTTATAACCTTAACCTTAACCTAAACCTAAACTTAAACCTTAACCTAAACCTATAACCTTAACCTAAACCAAAACCTATGACCTAAAACCTTAACCTATAACCTAAAACCTAAACTTATAACTTATAACCTAATCTTAACTGTAACGCCCGTGAAAAATCCGTACTTGGACTCGAGTACCAACTCAACCCGAAATTGCGTAGAATTAATTCCTATGGAAATTAAGCGTAAGTTAGCTAGCGCAACGCTAGAGTAGCTGGGAAATAGTCCCTGATCACTTTAAATACGTTCTACAAGACCCAAATCGAGTAGAACCAATGACTCTACAATACTCTATAACCTCGGATCAAACTCTAAGCAGGTTTGTTCTTTGGACCACCTTGAATCTTTGTATTGGATCTAGACCGGGCGTCGAAAGTCCGATACCTCCTATCTTAGACCGTTAGAACCGCCTTGCTGGACTTTACAATCATTTCAAAAATCAAGTCCAACCGATAATCACAGGCTATTTCATTGAGCCCGGACTGAAAAGAGTGCGAATAGGGACAGAATTGGAATTTCAAATTCAAATCTGGCACATGACTTGACGCGTCAGTATTAAGTGTTCTGACCGTCAGAATTCAACCAGATTACACCCTCGGATCAGGAAAAATTTCTATTTCATATCATAAGACTTTCAGCCCTAATCTATGTGCGGTGACCGCTGAACTGAAACTGGTCCGCCACGCGCGATCTGCGAACCCTGCCAGACTGAAAACTTAATACGTGCTAGATCTGGTGCGCATGAGCTTAAGTCCGATCACATTCGGCCAGGGGACCACCAGAAAGCATCTTTTGGACCGAAACAGCCCCGATTTGGATATGCACTAAGTGAACCTTGTACCGGAGCCTATTTTTGGCATTTTCGGGCTTATAAAAGGGGTTGAAACCCTCACTCCTCTCTCCCATCCGAATTTGAGAGAAACCCTAATTTGGAAGAGAGAAAAGGTGGGAGTTTGTGAGAGAGAGTAGAAGAGATTTTTCCCGTCTTCGTGCCACCTGTTGCACGTGCTGTAACAACACCTTCTGATCACCAAGCCGGTGATTCTTCCACGTTTTCAGGTATGAAACAACCCTAGAAGTTGCTGATTTAAGGTTCACTAGGATCCATAGCTTTTTAACCAATAGATCTTGTAAAACAGGTTCTCTTATCGCCGTAGACGAAGCGTATACGCTCCGTTCGAAACGACACGTCTATAAGAGACAAGGTGAGGATTTTAGACACTTTGATTGACGGTTTCCAACGCTTTCAATGTCGTTTAATAGTAGATTATCGACGGCATCACCGTTTGACATGTACAATATGCTATCCGTTTCCTGTTTCATAAATCAACGAAGAATATGAGATTTAGGGCATTTTAGTCATTTGTAGGAAGTACTGATTACATTCATATTTTGCTGATGTGATTGACATGGTTTGTTGTTGCATTAGAAAGTTAGGAATACGTGCATAATTAGTTTGGTGAAGAGATTCGCCAAATTGCACACTTCGGGTCGACATACTATATGTAGACTTAAGTGTGTAGTGTATGTGTTTGTATAAATGCTTGTATTAGTATGTATTGAATTAAATGATGTTATGAATTAGTTTGAGACTGATTTCTCAATTAATATGCTGACGTAAATGATTTCCTACATGTTGACTATGTACATGATTCCATTATATGCATAAAATGTACGTGCTTGAAGATTTTCCTAAGTTGTATGTTATAACATGTGTTAACATGCTCACATGATTGTATTTCCATTCTAATACTCCAACATAAATTGCTGATGTGAATTCATATGTGTTTAGGACTATACTTAGTCCAGGCAGTCGGTAACCGAGTGAATTTGTGGTTGGCTGGTCTTGGCCACGAACGACGCATCGATGAACGCTAGTCGTGTTTGGAGTTGGCGGCAGTGGTTAGGCCACGCGAAGTGTTTTACACACTTCATGTCGTTCGACTTGAGATGCGATCGCGCTAGTCGAGCCCTTCAAGTAACCCGACTGGCCGATGTATGTTCACCCTGTATGAGTCATAACTGCTTGAACCTAGGGTACTGAACTTACCATTATAAACCCTGTTAACCATAGTACCTTGATCTACGAAGACTCATGAGCCGGGCATGGTGGTATGGGACACCGTGGTAGAGCTGTCGGCCTATGCTGGGGCCACAAACCTCCCCGTAGTGACCAGTGAGCACCTAGTCTCGTGAGCAGATTATGGTGGTATGGGACACTATATTCTAGCTGTCGGCCTACACTGATCAGGCGACGAGTCCTTTGTAGTGACCGCGAGCGTATTCTGAGTCTACGGGAGGCGACGACCCTTCAGTAGCAGTAGAGTACAATAGGCCTGTATTGATAAGGTGATGGGGGAGCGGTGCAACGAGTGCGAGTAACAGCCCTGACAGCCCTTGCAGTGACCTACAAAATATACATCGTATGAGATTACTAGGAGTGACGACCTTAGACAGGATCTGTGTTGGGATTGATACAAGGGAAGTATCTTAGTTTCCCAATCCTACTGTTTGAATGGACTAATAACAACTCAGAAATCATATCACCATAACATTGCATGTGCCTGGAAGATGTGGAGCACTCTAGGGAGTGTGGAATGCCGCGGTCGTAAGATGGTGCCATATGAGGGAGATCGTCGGTGAGGGCATACATCACGTCATGTCATCTTGCATTAACAACAGTATTAGGATTGTCTGATTTACTGCTTTACTATTATCGCATGATTGATTTGTGAACATGCTAATCTTTGCTCTATGATTCCACTGAGTTGATCACTCACTTCCACGTTACGCGATGGTGTTTGCAACACCCACCAGACCCTGTTGTAGATGCAGGTGATGCTGAGATCCAGGAGGCAGAGCCAGACTTCGACGAGGACCAGGACGAGTTTTCGTACATGAAGTATCATGATGGCTTTTCTTAGGCGACCTGGGTTGACGGGACTTCAGTGGGACTATTTTGAACATTTGATTTTGTTCATGTATATGTATATGAGACTCAGAGATGTATTCATACTTTAGAGATAGATGAGATCTACTTTATTTTTCCATACAGTGATATATATATTGTTTAGTCTTCCACTTGCTTTTATCACTGGATCTGAAGTATGAATTGCAATTTTGGTATACTTTTACTCATGTGAATGCTTTAAATCAGACAACATTGAATCATAATCATTTTTGTTGCATAAGTGACGGTCTGGAACTCGGGAGTTGAGTTTATACACGACTCCCAATTTTTAGGGTGTTACATTAACCTAAACCTAAAACATAAACCTTAATCCATAACTTAAAACCGAAACCTAAACTTAAAACCCAAACCTAAACCCAATCCCGAACCTGAACCCGATTTCCTAAACCTAAACCTTAGCCTATTCTCAATTTCCTAAACCTATAGCTTATAACCTAAACCTAAACCTTAACCTTAACCTAAATCTAAACCATAACTTAAACCTAAACCTATAACCTTAACCTAAACCAAAAACATATGACCTAAAACCTTAACTTATAACCTAAAGTTATAACCTATAACCTAACCTTAACCTAAACCTAAAACATAAACCTTAACCTATAACTTAAAACCTAAACCTAAACCTAAACCTAAACCTAAAACCTAAATTTATTCTCAAATCCCTAAACCTAAACCCGATCCCGAATCCGAACCCGATTTCCTAAACCTAAACCCTAACCTATTCTCAATTTCCTAAACCTATAGCTTATAACCTAAACCTAAACCTTAACTTAAACCTAAACTTATAACCTTAACCTAAACCAAAAACCTATGACCTAAAACCATTACCTAAACCTTAGCTTATAACCTAAACCTAAACCTAAACCTAAACTTGAAAACCCAAACCTAAACCCGATCCCGAACCTGAACCCAATTTCCTAAACCTAAACCTTAACCTAATCTCAATTCCCTAAAGTTATGACCTATAACCTAAACCTTAACCTAAACCTAAACCTATACCTATAACCTTAACCTAAACCAAAGCCTATGACCTAAACCTTAACCTAAACCTAAAACCTAAACCTTAACCTATAACTTAAAACTTAAACCTAAACCTAAAACTTAAATGTATTCTCAAATCCCAAAACCTAAACCTACACCTAATCCTAATCTCAACTCCCTAACCTAAACCAAAACCTAAACTTGAAAACCCAAAATTAAACCCGATCCCGAACCCGAACCCGATTTCCTAAACCTAAACCTTAACCTATTCTCAATTCTCTAAACCTATGGCTTATAACCTAAACCTAAACCTAAACCTAAACCTTAACCTAAACCTATAACCTTAACCTAAACCAAAACCTATGACCTAAAACCTTAACCTATAACCTATAACTTAAACTTATAACCTATAACTTAACCTTAACCTAAACCTAAAACATAAACCTTAACCTATAACCTAAAACCTAAACCTAAACCTAAAACCAAAATGTATTCTCAAATCCCTAAATCTAAACCCGATCCCCAACCCGAACCTGATTTCCTAAACCAAAACCTTAACCTATTCTCAATTTCATAAACCTATAGCTTATAACCTAAACCTAAACCTTAACATAAACCTAAACTTAAACCTAAACTTATAACCTTAACCTAAACCAAAAACCTATGACCTAAAACCTTAACCTTTAAACTAAACTTATAACCTATAACCTAACCTTAACCTAAACCTAAAAATAAACCTTAACCTATAACTTAAAACCTAAACTTAAACCTAAAACCTAAATGTATTCTCAAATCCCTAAACCTAAACCTACACCAAATCCTAATCTCAACTCCCTAACCTAAACCTAAACCTAAAACCTAAATGTATTCTCAAATCCCTAAATCAAAACCTACACTAAATTCTAATCTCAACTCCCTAACCTAAACCTAAACCTAAACTTGAAAACCCAAACCCAAACCCGATCCCGAACCCGAAACCAATTTCCTTGTAACACCCCGAATTTTTTCCAACTTGGCAATGGATCAACCATAATACCTTGGTAACCTTTCAGAATTCAATTCCAAAGCCACAGACACCATTTAGGACTAAATTCTTTAGAAATTTGATGTGAATTAACTAGCGCTAAACTAGATTACCTGTAAAATTAGCACCAACCACTTTAAATATGATCTGTAGGACCCAAAACCTATAGAATCATTGATGCTACCTTATCCTAAAATCTAGGATCAATCTCTAAACCCAGTTACTCCCGGGAAGACTTTGAAACATCGTATCGGACCTGGACAGCACGTTGAAAGTCCGATAGCGATGAACTTAAACCATTATGACCGACTAGGTGGACTTGTCAATCTTTTCAAAAATCAAGCCCAAACGATGTCCTGAGATCATTTTACTAAGTTCAGAGTGAAGAGAGTAAGAAAATGAAGATGTTTAGAAAATTAATTATATTTTTAAGTAATCTGGAATGTTTCACTTGCGCGTTATTTTTAAACATTCTGACCGTTAGAATTTGACCCAAATTCACCCTCAGATCAGGATAGGCGCCCCTTACATGTCATAGCATTTGTAGCTTTGATCGAGTTCCCGTAACCGTTGAACTGAAACTGGTCCGCCACGATCGATCTAGAAACCCAACTGGACTAAAAACTTAGCTTGACCTAGATCCGATACTAGAGATCTTAATTCCGATCGCATTTAGTAATAGGACCTCCAGAAGTGCTCTGTTGGATCGAAACAGACCCGATTTAGTTATAACCTAAGTATACCTTGACCTCAAGTCTATTTTCGTCACTTTTAGGCTTATAAAAAGGGCTTAAACCCTCTCTCACAAATCTCATACGAATTTCAAACCCTAGCCAAATCAAGAGAAAAGAAAGAGAAAGTGAGGGAGAAGTTGGAGTTTCTTCCAGGGATTCCTCCTAGTCTCTCTACGTGCCTCATCCATCCTTCTGCATCACTATTCTAGCAATTCTAACTCTGTTCTTAGGTAAGAAATCCTAATCCTAACCTGTTTTGAAGCTTAGAATAGTTCCAATGATGTTATAGCTAATCTATTTCATGCCTTAGGTAGTGTATCCGCCGTTGACGAAGACTTATCGTCTGAAACATATCCATTTCGTATTTTTTGGTTTAAGGTGCAGATTATATATGGTTAGGTTATGGTTTTCAAGACTTTCAATGTTAGATAATGATTTATTCTTGCCTAAGATGCTATTTCACATGTATAAGTGCTGTCCGTTTCGATTTTCAGTTACACATTAATTTTGTTGAATATACTGTATTCCTCGTATTTGTAGAAAATACCATATGCGTATGAAATTTAGATTTGTGCTTGCCATGATTAATTACTGTCTAGGTATGCTAGATGCATATGTATCAACTTCCGGGTGAACGGATTTGCCTAATACAAGTTATATTAACATACGTCGTGTATGTTACAATGCGTAGCCTAAGTGTTTGTAAAAATGACTAAATGAGTATAAACCTTGAGTTAGCACACGCCATGAATAACCATCGTATCTATGTGATTGTTGTGTAGGCAACAATCATTTGACGAAAGGACTTGCCCTAGTACGTATGCTAACTAATACATACCATGTATGATATAACGTGGATGCTAAGAGTTTGTAAATATGTCTGTATGAATAAATACTTGTAAACTATTCTTTAAATGGGTGTTGAGATAGGATTCTTAGCCACTCTAATGATGTGTATGACTTCCTCCACATACTTTATTTCATACTCATTGCTTTTACTTAGAAATGCATAAGTGTGGATTCATGTTTATGTTGTACTACGTAACATGCTCAATTGATTATATAATGTGGATCATTGCTCCATTACTTCCTTGAGTATCTCAAATGCTAGATCGTTGTAATTGAATGTGATTGGGGCTATTGTATAGTCTAGGAAATTGGTAATCGTTCTATAAATAGTGGTTGAGGTCGTTTTCGCCACGTAGGATGAGTTTAATGAATCTGAGTCGTACTTGGGATATTCGGCAGTGGTTAGGCCACACAGAGTGCTTATGCATTCCATGTCATTCAATTCAACGTACGCTTTACATAGTTGAGCTTATTAACTAACCTGATTGACCGATGTTTGTTCACCATGTTTGGTCACAACTGTTTGAATCTAAGACACCGAGCTTACCAGTGAAACTCCCGTTAACCTAGGTACCATGATCCCCCAAGACTCATGAACTGGGCATGGTGGTATGGGACACCGCGGTTGAGCTGTCGTCCTACGTTGGGGTTACAAACCTCCCCGTAGTGACCAGTGAGTATCCTACTTTGAGCAGATTATGATGGTATGGGACAATATATTCTTGCTGTCGGCCTACACTCTTTGGTGATGAGGGAGTGGAGCAACGATTGTGCACAACAGCCCTGACAGCCCTCTTTAGTGACCTTGAGTTTATCTTGACACTGTATAGGGGTGACGAGTCTTGTTGCAGTCTTGAGGATATAAGTAGGCCTGTATTGATAAGGTGATGGGGGAGAGGAGCAACGATTGCGCGCAATAGCCCTTGCAATGACCAAGAACCATAACATCGTCTGAGATTTCTAGGACTGACGACCCTAGAATAGATCAACGTTGAAAAATGATGCAAGGGTGGTGTGTTAGCTTCCCAATCCTACTGTATGAAAAGGACTAATAAGAACTTGGTAATCATACTCATGACATCGCACTGCATGTGCCATTGACGTTGGTGTGAGAGCACAGTGGTAGTGATTCATGCCTCGATTATTAGATGATGTCACATGAGGGAGTTTGTGATGAGGGCATGCATCATTACCTCATATTATTCTTACATTAACAAGAGATCTAGGACTTGTTTGATTGTACTGCTTTATCATTACTGCATGATTGGATTGATAACATGTTAACCTTTGCTGTATAGATTCCACTGAGTTAATTACTCACTCCCATGTTACGGGATGGTGTTGGCCACACCAACCAGTCTCTGTTTTAGTTTCAGATGGTGATGATGCTTGCGAGGCAGAGTCGGTCTTTCTTGATGATGTTGAGGAGGATTCCTCTTATATGCAGGTTCTGATCGATGGGGTTACAGGGTTACTGATTAGATGTCAATACACTTGGTATTTTTCCTTTTATTTAAACACCCATGTATATTATTTTCTTTTCATTTTTGGAGTATACATGTATTTAGTTAACCTGGTAACATGTTCACACTCTGGAGACTTACAATCAATTATACATTTTATATATTTATCACAGTCTTCCACTTGAGAAACTTAACTGTCTCTAGAGTATGATATGCTATTTTGGTCTAATCCCACTCATGTTTTCTGCACTAATATGAACAACATTCATCCATCATTAAAAATGTTGCATAAGTGATGTTCTGGAACTCAGGAGTGGGGTTTATGCTCGACCCCCGATTTTCAGGATGTTACAGATGGTATCAGAGCATGATTTGGATTAAACTAGACCTAGGTTATGGTAACACAACGCACACTGACGCACTCTGACTTAGGAAGGGGGTGATGGAATCTAGAAACTATATTGGAATCCCAAGTTTCACTGACAGGCGAGACTGAATATTGTAATTTAGTTCACAGTTCTTCTAATTTGTTTTGTTGAGATTCATATACCTAGCTACACCCCAATCTCACCACCACCACAGACTAGATTTCTATTGCTACTAAGTAATTCGGTAGGCCATACAAAGGATCGCAACAATAATAAAATCTAGGACCACGAAGGAAAGAAAATGTTTAAGTTCATATGTTCCACCATTCCACTCTATCCAGGACCATCCTCAGTTAAACCATAGATCATCAAATCATTTCTTTTTGCTTCCAAGCGCATCCTTTTGTGCCTTCTCTTTACACTTTTAGAACATTTAACTTAAAGCCAACTCTCCCCAACCGGTGTTATTTTTGGTCTCCATCTCACATGACCAAAGCATCAATGCCTACTTTACCTATGAATGATACCCCAAAGTTTCCTCGAATGCATTCATTTCTATATCTGTCATTCCTCATCTTGACACCTATCCATCTCAACATCCCCTTTTCAATTACACATCCTATGAACATGTTTTCAGTTGACAGCCTAAGATTCTGATCCATAAAGCATGAATGGTCTTAAAGTTATCCTAGAAGATCTCGTTATTGGTTGATTTGGTATGCGGCTACCACATAAAACTCCATAGGCACATTTCCACTTCATCCATCCAGCTCTTACTCTACAAGTAACATCCCTCATCATTCTCACCACTCTCATGAAGTATCAACCAAGATATTGAAAATAACTTCTCAAGACTCAATCTTAAAGTCTAACCCATTTCCTTCAAAATCTCTCCTTCCACCACCTCATTCTTCAACTTTTTCTAAGTCCTTTTACACTAGACATAAATCCTAACATATAAATGATGGACAATAATACTTAAACAAAAATTTACTATAAATAGTAAATATATGTATAAATTGGAATTTTTACCATTCAAATTATGGAATCTCATGGAATAAATGGGTTTGTTGGATAGATTAGCGTCTCCTACCCCAAAATCTTATGATACACATCATATAAAATCATTCTGATTTGTAAATTGGCCCTGAAAATATCTCAAATGGAGAGGGGGCCTAAACGATCAACTTTTAGGGGGTTCCAGGGTGTAACCCAGACCTTTTTGGGTCCTAGGGGGCAGGAGGACCTCACCCATTTGGCGAGCCCTCACCAATTTATCCAGAGGTCGGTGAGGGCCTCGCCGGTCAACGAGCTCGGCCGGGCGGGCCGTCCAGGCCGATTGTGTTTGGGGTCTAGTGGGACCCTATGGTATAGGGTTCGACCCCTATTTCATCCCTATTCTACTACTTCCTTCACAAAGTGACCCCCCAAGCTCTCCCTTTCCTTCACAACTTGCTGTTTTCTCTCTCCGACCTCCCTTCCAATCATTCCTTCTTTTATTTTTCGTTATTTCCTTCACCCCTCTATCATTTACAGTGATATCCAACACCTAGTTCTTCCATTTTCTACGATAGGAGCTTCCATAGCTCCCATTTGAGCTCCAAAATTGTGCCAGCCCCCAACCCCTCCTATCTTGATCTTTCCTTTCTTCTATTTTCCGTTTCTTTGACCCATTACACTCCTCCTTCAAACCCAGATCTGTGGCAACCCATTAGGTCAGCCTTTTCTTCCATGTCATCAATTTTTCATGGCTCTTTATGAGCTAGTTATAGTCATCTTCTCGGTCCTTATGCATTATCGTCGGGTGAGACCAAACACGGTAGCTTAGTCCATAATCCCCTGTAGTAGAAGAGGTATGAAACCATCTAGCATATAAGCTTAGACTTTAGATTACAGCTAGTGAGTTACAGACTAGGCTACTAGTTATATTAAGTAGTGTAAAGACTGATTATACTAAGGAATAGTAAGTTTGAATTGGTTGGAGTAGAACTTCATTCCTTCGATAGATACCCTTAATACTTATAGGCTCCTTTAGTAACTCTCAGGAAGCTCGCTTGACTTAGAAGTCACATGTAAGAAAGACTTATATACCCCTCAGATGAAACACTAGGATAAACTAGCACGCCCCTTAGAATTACCTTCCTAAGACTTAGTACGATTGGAAATACGGATGAGAAAAACTATATATAAGCTAAGTATTCACGGTTCGAATCAAATTTGCAATCCTAGTAGTTACCAATAAATCCAATGCTCTGATCAAGAAAAAGATCGGGATCGACTAGGATTAAGAATTGATACGACAAATTTTCTGTCATCGCAAGGCAGAAAGTCTATGTATCCAGCTCAGACCCACTACACAACTTTTCTTCCATTTTGGCCCGACCACCTACAACCAAAAGTTATTACTTTACCTTTGGAAAATGTTAAGGATATATAGCCAATAGAGATTTTCTAGTGGGCAATAGACAATTAGGAATTAGGTCCCAAATCGCAGACTATTCTGGCATACATATTGTGCTTATGAACTTAGAGAGATAGTTTGCCCGTCAACCTGCTTTGTCCAACTTCCTTATGTACTAAAAGAGGGTAAGTCAGGACTGTAATAAGGGTCCTTATTGGGTAGAATTAGGCATCTTGCCACCAACCCACACCAACCCCTGAACTCAACCACAATAAAGATTAGGCTTATGTCTACAACCATAGGTACCAATGCCATAGAACGCATCATTAACAAAGGAAGACCAATGTAATGAGAGGTTGTTCCCATTTTATATCAAGGATAAGTCTTAAATTACACCTCGTTCCGACATACGGATTAGGACATAGATTTTAGAGCCTTGAGAGTAGACATAAATTTTTAAGGGGGTTAGAACCTTATGAGCCCAATCTAGTAAGGTTGACTAATACAACCGTTGGATTGGAATTGCGCAGCGGAAGCGTGGTTGGCCCTTTCCCCACTGGCCCAGGATCGAAGAAAATTTAAGGAAACAATTAGGGTGAAGGTCAGTATATCCATAAACCTACTCGTTAAATATGAGCATAATAGAAGTCGTGGATGATTTTGTACGATTAGAAACCCTTTAGAATGATCTATTAAAGTGTTTATTAATCCCTACATTGGACATAGATTCAGATGAGGACTCTCCTAGATCAAGACCCAAAGCACAACCTTATAAATAGGACTTTTGAACCTTTTAGTGATTGGCATTCCCTAAGCTTTTAGAGTGATCGGACTATGGAGTTACTAAAAGGTACAAATGTGAAACATTCACGGCTTGACCCAATTCTCAATCCTGACAGACTACCAATGGACTCTCTATTTGACCGGGCAGAAGACTAGGATCCACCAGGATTAGGAAAGGGATACAACGTTGTCTACCCTGACCAGGTGGACATTCGACGTATCGGGATTAAGCCCACTACAACTGTCTCTCCATATTGATCAACCATTGCAAACATATATCTTACTCTAAGTAGTTGGGAACCATCGTTAAGACTAAATAAATTGGAGCAAACCATCAGGGTGTAAGGAATGGACAAAGGAGTAATTTTTTAAGGGGGGTAGACCAAATGTAACCAGACTTATATAAATCATATACACCCTACCACGTATAGAAACTTGAAATCATAGGCAAAGGAAATAATTAATCTTTCCTCATTATCCTTAGCCAATTTCAGGGATAAAATTTTATTTTAAGGGGGGTAGATTGTAACACGCCAAATTTTTGCTAACCTGGGATTAGATGTCCTTAGGCAATGGGTCAACCATAATACATTGGTAACCTCTCAGAATTCAATTCCAAAGCCCAAGACACCATTTAGGACTAAATTCTTTAGAAATTTGATGTGAATTAACTAGTGCTAAACTAGATTACTTATAAAATTAGCACCAACCACTTTAAATATGATCTGTAAGACCCAAAACCTATAGAATCATTGACACTACCTTACCCTAAAATCTAGGATCAATCTCTAAACCCAGTTACTCCGGGGAAGACTTTGAAACTTCGTATCGAACCTGGACCGCACCTTGAAAGTCCGATAGTGATGAACTTAGACCATTATGATCGCCTAGTTGGACTTGTCAATCATTTCAAAAATCAAGCCCAAACGATGTCCTGAGATCATTTTACTGAGTTCAGGGTGAAGAGAGTAAGAAAATGAAGATTTTTATAAAATTAATTATATTTTTAAGTAATCTAGAACGTTTCACCTGCGCGTTATTTTTAAGCATTCTGACCATTAGAATTTGACCCAAATTCACCCTCAGATCAGGATAGGCGCCCCTTACATGTCATAGCATTTGTAGCTTTGATCGAGTTCCCGTAACCGTTGAACTGAAACTGGTCCGCCACGATCGATCTAGAAATCCAACTGGACTAAAAACTTAGCTTGACCTAGATCCGATACTAGAGATCTTAATTCCGATCGCATTTAGTAATAGGACCTCCAGAAGTGCTCCGTTGGATCGAAACAGACCTGATTTGGTTATAACTTAAGTATACCTTAACCTCAAGTTTATTTTCATCACTTTTGGGCTTATAAAAAGGGCTTAAACCCTCTCTCACAAATCTCATACGAATTTTAAACCCTAGCCAAATCAAGAGAGAAAAGAAAGAGAAAGTGAGGGAGAAGTTGGAGTTTCTTCCAGGGATTCCTCCTAGTCTCTCTACGTGCCTCATCCATCCTTCTGCATCGCTATTCTCGCGATTCCAACTCTGTTCTTAGGTAAGAAATCCTAATCCTAACCTGTTTTGAAGCTTAGAATAGTTCCAATGATGTTATAGCTAATTTATTTCATGCCTTAGGTAGTGTATCCGCCGTTGACGAAGACTTATCGTCTGAATCATATCCATTTCGTATTTTTTGGTTTAAGGTGCAGATTATATATGCTTAGGTTATGGTTTTCAAGACTTTCAATGTTAGATAATGATTTATTCTTGCCTAAGATGCTATTTCACATGTATAAGTGCTGTCCGTTTCGATTTTCAGTTACACATTAATTTTGTTGAATATACTGTATTCCTCGTATTTGTAGAAAATACCATATGCGTATGAAATTTATATTTGTGCTTGCCATGATTAATTACTGTCTAGGTATGCTAGATGCATATGTATCAACTTCCGGGTGAACGGATTTGCCTAATACAAGTTATATTAACATACGTCGTGTATGTTACAATACGTAGCCTAAGTGTTTGTAAAAATGACTAAATGAGTATAAACCTTGAGTTAGCACACGCCATGAATAACCATCGTAGCTATGTGATTGTTGTGTAGGCAACAATCATTTGACGAAAGGACTTGCCCTAGTACGTATGCTAACTAATACATACCATGTATGATATAACGTGGATGCTAAGAGTTTGTAAATATGTCTGTATGAATAAATACTTGTAAACTATTCTTTAAATGGGTGTTGAGATAGGATTCTTAGCCACTCTAATGATGTGTATGACTTCCTCCACATACTTTATTTCATACTCATTGCTTTTACTTAGAAATGCATAAGTGTGGATTCATGTTTATGTTGTACTACGTAACATGCTCAATTGATTATATGATGTGGATCATTGCTCCATTACTTCCTTGAGTATCTCATATGCTAGATCGTTGTAATTGAATGTGATTGGGGCTATTGTATAGTCTAGGAAATTGGTAATCATTCTGTAAATAGTGGTTGAGGTCGTTTTCGCCACGTAGGATGAGTTTAATGAATCTGAGTCATACTTGGGATATTCGGCAGTGGTTAGGCCACACGGAGTGCTTATGCATTCCATGTCATTCAATTCAACGTATGCTTAGCATAGTTGAGCTTACTCATAAGCTAGACATGGTGGTATGGGACACCGTGGTCGAGCTGTCGGCCTACACTGGGGCTATAAACCTCCCCGTACTGACCAGTGAGCATCCTACTCTGAGCAGATTATGATGGTATGGGACACTATATTCTTACTGTCGGCCTACACTGTTTGGTGATGGGGGAGTGGAGCAACGATTGCGTGCAACAGCCATGACAGCCCTCTGTAGTGACCTTGAGTTTATCTTGACACTGCATAGGAGCGACGAGTCATGTTGTAGTCTTGAGGATATAAGTAGTCCTGTATTGATAAGGTGATAGGGGAGAGGAGCAACGATTACACAAAACAGCCCTGATAGCCCTTGTAGTGACCTAGAACCATAACATCGTCTGAGATTCCTAGGACTGACGACCTTAGAATGGATCAACGTTGGGAAATGATATAAGGGAGGTGTCTTAGCTTCCCAATCCTGCTGTATGAAAAGGACTAATAAGAAGTTGGTAATCATACTCATGAGATGGCACTACATGTGCCATTGACGTTAGTGTGAGAGCACAGTGGTAGTGATTCATACCGCAATCGTTAGATGATGTCACATGAGGGAGTTTATGGTGAGGGCATGCATCATTACCTCATATCATTCTGGCATTAACAAGAGATATAGGACTTGTTTGATTGTACTGCTTTATCATTACTGCATGATTGGATTGATAACATGTTAACCTTTGCTGTATAGATTCCACTGAGTTAATTACTCACTCCTACGTTACGGGATGGTGTTGGCCACACCAACCAGTCTCTGTTTTAGTTTCAGATGGTGACGATGCTTGCGAGGCAGAGTCGGTCTTTCTTGATGATGTTGAGGAGGATTTCTCTTATATGTAGGTTCTGATCGATGGGGTTATAGGGTTACTGATTAGATGCCAATACACTTGGTATTTTTCCTTTTATTTAAACACTCATGTATATTCTTTTCTTTTCATTTTTGGAGTATACATGTATTTAGTTAACCTGGTAACATGTTCACACTCTGGAGACTTACAATCAATTATACATTTTATATATTTATCATAGTCTTCCGCTTGAGAAACTTAACTGTCTCTGGAGTATGATATGTTGTTTTGTTCTAATCCCACTCATGTTTTCTGCACTAATATGAACAACATTCATCTATCATTGAAAATGTTGCATAAGTGATGTTCTGGAACTCGAGAGTGAGGTTTATGCTCGACCCCCTATTTTTAAGATGTTACATTCCTAAACCTAAACCTTAACCTATTATCAATTCCCTAAACCTATAGCTTATAACCTAGACCTAAACTTGAAAACCCAAACCTAAACCCGATCCTAAACCCGAACCCAATTTTTAAAACCTAAACCTTAACCTATTCTCAATTCCCTAAAACTATGACCTATAACCAAAACCTTCACCTAAACCTAAACCTATAACCTTAACCTAAACCAAAGCCTATGACCTAAACCTTAACCAGAACCTAAAACCTAAACCTTAACCTATAATTTAAAACCTAAACGTAAACGTAAAACCTAAATGTATTCTCAAATCCCTAAACCTAAACCTACACCTAATCCTAATATCAACTCCCTAACCTAAACCTAAACCTAAACTTGAAAACCCAAACCTAAACCCGAACCCAATTTCCTAAACCTAAACCTTAACCTATTCTCAATTCTCTAAACCTATGGCTTATAACCTAAACCTAAACCTTAACCTAAACCTATAACCTAAACTTAAACCAAAACCTAAGACCTAAAACCTTAACCTATAACTTATAATCTAAACTTATAACCTATAACCTAACCTTAACCTAAACCTAAAACATAAACCTTAACCTATAACTTAAAATCTAAACCTACACCTAAAACCTAAATGTTTTCTCAAATCCCTAAACCTAAACCAACACCTAATCCTAATCTCAAATCCCAAACCTAAACCTAAACCTAAAATTGAAAACCCAAACCCAAACCCGATCCTGAACCTGATTTCATAAACCTAAACCTTAACCTATTCTCAATTCCCTAAACCTATAGCTTATAACCTAAACCTTAACTTAAACTTAAACCTTAACCTAAACTTATGACCTTAACCTAAACCAAAAGCTATGATCTAAAACCTTAACCTATAACCTATAACCTAAACTTATAACCTATAACCTAACCTTAACCTAAACCTAAAACATAAACCTTAACCTATAACCTATAACCTAAACATAAACCTAAAACCTAAATGTATTCTCAAATCCCTAAACCTAAACCGTCACCTAATCCTAATCTCAACTCCCTAACCTAAACCTAAACCTAAACTTGAAAACCCAAACCTAAACCGAATCCCGAACCCGAACCCAATTTCTTAAACCTAAACCTGAACCTATTCTCAATTCCCTAAAGCTATGACCTATAACCTAAACCTTAACATAGACCAAAACCTAAACCTATAACCTTAACCTCAACCAAAGCCTATGACCTAAACCTTAACCTAAACCTAAAACCTAAACCTTAACCTATAACCTAAAACCTAAACCTAAACCTAAAACCTAAATGTATTCTTAAATCAGTAAACCTAAACCTACACCTAATCATAATCTCAACTCCCTAACCTAAACCTAAACCTAAACTTGAAAACCCAAACCTAAACCCGATCCTGAACCTGAACCCGATTTCCTAAACCTAAACCTTAACCTATTCTCAATTCTCTGAACCTTTGGCTTATAACCTAAACCTAAACCTAAACCTAAACCTTAACCTAAATCTATAACCTTAACCTAAACTAAAACCTATGACATAAAACCTTAACCTATAACCTATAACCTAAACTTATAACCTATAACCTAACCTTAATAAACCTAAAACATAAACCTTAACTTATAACTTAAAACCTAAACCTAAACTTAAAACCTAAATTATTCTCAAATCCCTAAACCTAAACCTACACCTAATCCTAATCTCAAATCCCTAACTTAAACCTAAACCTAAACTTGAAAACCCAAACCTAAACCCGATCCCGAACCCAAACCTGATTTCCTAAACCTAAACCTTAACCTTAACCTAAACCTATAACCTTAAGCTAAACCAAAACCTATGACCTAAAACCTTAACCTATAACCTATAACCTAAACTTATAACCTATAACCTAACCTTAACCTAAACCTAAAATATAAACCTAAACTAAAACTAAACCCAATCCCGAACCCGAACCCGATTTTCTAAACCTAAACCTTAACCCATTCTCAATTCCCTAAATCTATAGCTTATAACATAAGCCTTAACTTTAACCTAAACCTATAACCTTAACCTAAACCAAAACCTATGACCTAAAACCTAAATGTATTCTCAAATCTCTAAACCTGAACCTACAAGTAATCTTAATCTCAACTCCCTAACCTAACCTGAACTTAAACTTGAAAACCCGAACCTAAAACCAGATCCCGAACTCGAACCCGATTTATTAAACCTAAAACCTAAATGTATTCTCAAATCCCTAAACCTAAACCTACACCTAATCCTAATCTCAACTCCCTAACCTAAACCTAAACCTAAACATGAAAAATCAAACCTAAACCCAATCCCTAACCCGAACCTGATTTCCTAAACCTATGCCTGAAACTATTCTCAATTCCCTAAACTTATAGCTTATAACCGAAACCTAAACCCAAACCTAAACCTTAACCTATAACCTAAACCTAAAACTTAAAATCTAAATGCATTTCCAAATCCCTAAACTTAAACCTATACCTATTCCTACTTTCAACTCCCTAACTTAAACCTAAACCTAAACTTGAAAACCCAAACCTAAACCCGATCCCGAACCCAAAACCGATTTTCTAAGCCTAAACCTTAACCTATTCTCAATTCCCTAAACCTATAGCTTATAACCTAAACCTAAACCTAAACCTATAAACTTAACCTAAACCAAAACCTATGACTTAAAACTTAACCTATAACCTATAACCTAACCTTAACCTAAAACCTAAATCTTAACCTATAACCTAAAACCTAAATGTATTCTTAGCTCCCTAAACCTAAACCTACACCTAATCCTAATCCTAACTCCCTAACCTAAACCTAAACCTAAACTTGAAAACCCAAAACTAAACCCGATCCCGAACCCGAACCCGATTTTCTAAACCTAAACCTTAACCTATTCTCAAATCCCTAAACCTATAGCTTATAACCTAAACCTAAACCTATAACCTTAACTTAAACCAAAACCTATGACCTAAAATATAAACGTATTCTCATATCTCTAAACCTAAACCTACACCTAATCCTAATTATAACTCCCTAACCTAAACCAAATCCTAAACTTGAAAACCCAAACCTAAATTTAGATCTCGAACCCAAACCCGATTTCCTAAACCTAAAACCTAAATGTATTCTCAAATCCCTAAACCTAAACCTACACCTAATCCTAATCTCAAATCCCTAACCTAAACCTGAAAACCCAAACCTAAACCCGATCCCGAACCCAAACCTGATTTCCTAAGCCTAAACCTTAACATATTCTCAATTCCCTAAACCTATAGCTTATAACCGAAACCTAAACCTTAACCTATAACCTAAACCTTAACCTATAACCTAAACCTAAACCTAAAACCTAAATGTATTCTCAAATCGCTAAACCTAAACCTAAACCTAACCCTAATCTCAACTCCCTAACCTAAACCTAAACCTAAACTTGAAAACCCAAACCTAAACACGATCCCGAACTCGAACCCGATTTCCTAAACCTAAACCTTAATCTAAACCTAAACCTAAAGCTATAAACTTAACCTAAACCAAAACCTATGACCTAAATCCTTAACCTATAACCTATAACCTAACCTTAACCTAAACATAAAACCTAAACCTTACCTGATAAACAAAAACCAAAACCTTAACCTAAAACCTAAATGTATTCTCAACTCCCTAAACCTAAACCTACACCTAATCCTAATCTCAACTCCCTAACCTAAACCTAAACATAAACTTGAAAACCCAAAACTAAACCCGATCCTGAACCCGAACCCGATTTTCTAAACCTAAACCTTAACCTATTCTCAATTCCATAAACCTATAGCTTATAACCTAAACATAAACCTTAACCTAAACCTATAACCTTAACCTAAACCAAAATGTATGACCTAAAACCTAAATGTATTCTCAAATCTATAAACCTAAACCTACACCTAATCCTAATCTCAACTCCCTAACCTAACCCTAAACCTAAACTTGAAAACCCAAACCTAAAACCCAAACCCGAACCCGAACCCAATTTCCTAAACCTAAAACCTAAATGTATTCTCAAATCCCTAAACCTAGACCTACACCTAATCTTAATCTCAACTCCCTAACCTAAACATAAACTTAAACTTGACAACCCAAACCTAAACTTGATCCCGATCCCAAACCCGATTTCCTAAACCTAAACCTTAACCTATTCTCAATTCCCTAAACCTTAACCTATAACCTAACCTAAACCTAAACCTATAACCTGCACTTATAACCTAAACCTAAGCCTAAAACCTAAACTTAAACCTAAAACCGAAATGTATTCTCAAATCCTTAAACCTAAACCTACACCTAATCCTAATATCTACTCCCTAACCTAAACTTAAACCTAAACTTGAAAACCCAAACCTAAACCCGATCCCGAACCCAAACCCGATTTCCTAAACCTAAGCCTTAACCTTAACCTATTCTCAATTCCCTAAAGCTATAACCACTATAACCTATAACCTAAACCTTAACCTAAACCTATAACCTAAACCGTTACCTAAACCTAAACCTAAACCAAAATCTACAACCTAAACCTTAACCTATAACCTATAACCTAAATTTATAACCTATTACCTAACCTTAACCTAAACTTATACCCTAAAACCTAAAACCTAAACCTAAACCTAAAACCTAAATGTATTCTCAAATCCCTAAACCTAGACCTACACCTAATCCTAATCTCAACTCCCTAACCCAAACCTAAACCTAAACTTGATAACCCAAACTTAAACCTGATCCTGAACCCGAACCCGATTTCCTTAATCTAAACCTTAACCTATTCTCAATTCCCTAAACCTTAACCTATAACATAACCTAAACCTATAACCTGCACTTATAACCTATACCTAAGCCTAAAACCTAAACCTAAACCTAAAACCGATCGCCCTAATAGGATTGAGATGGCTCTGATGGATGTACACCAACAAGCCACTGCAAACCCATAAAGTGGAGATAAGAAGAAACATCTCTATAACACCCCGAATTTTTTTGTCAACCTGAAATTAGACATCCTTAGGCAATGGGTCAACCATTTCACTCTCAATGATCAATCCCAAGGTCTAAAAATTAATTTTTCCCTGTTTCCTTCAAAATCTCACCCTTCACCACCTCATTCTTCGAATTTCTCTAAGTGCTTCCATATTAGACACAAATCCTCAAGTGTAAATAGTAAAGACCACTAATCCTAAGGTCTTCATGATGAAGAACCTAGAAACACTAATAGGATCGCAGTTTCACCAATAGACGAAGTTTACACAACTCGTTCGTTTCGATCGAGTCCATAATGCATCTCAGGTCCTGTGAGGCGACCTAAGTAGCTAGCAGGTTGTTAGGAGGCAGGTTTGTGATGATCCTAGGAGAATTTCAAACTCAAAAATACATGTCCTTGGGTCGTGGGACAACCACAACCCTTACACTCAATCGCTAGGGCTTAAAAACCCCGTTTCACTCAATTCCTTCAAAATCTTTCCTCTCACCACACCATTCTTCAATTCTTTCTTAGTATTTTCATGTTAGGCATTAATCCTAATGTGAAAATTATATAAAATCATACTTAGACAAAATTTTATAATGAATAGTAAAAATACATGAAAATTAGCCTTTTGGCCATTCAAAATTTGAAATCTTTTGTAACAGATGGGTTAGTTGGATAGATTAGCTTCTCCTACCCCAAAATCATATGATACATGATGCATAAGTTCATTCTGGTTTACAGACTGACCCTGGAACACCCCAAATGGAGTTTTGGGCCTCTCTAGGCCAAACCACAATGAACCAAGGTGCGCCCCATACTTTTTTGGGACCCTGGGGGCAAGGGGAACCCGGCCCACATGGCCGGAGTTACCATCTTACAACTTCATCAATGATGGCATCGCCGATTCCGTGATGCATCCCTGGTCAAATTCATCGTCTGAGCCGGAGCTTTGGGCTGGAGGTGTTTGGGGAGTTATATAGCCCCCTGGTATGTGGGCCGTTCGTTAAAAAGACCCCAATCAAGTACTTCCTTCACAAAGTGACCCTCCAATCTCTCATTTTGCTCCAAACGTCTGATTTTTGGTAAAAACCACCCCTCCAAACTCCTCCTTCTTTCGTTTCCAAACACCCTCGCTCCACCTTCCAAATTTCATCTCAAACTGAGATCATTATAGGCTACTTCCTTTAGAAATCTAAAGAGAATCACTAGCGCTGCACTAGACGACCTGTGCAATTCGCATCAATCGCTTTCAATACGATCCGCTAGAGCCAAAACGTAGAGGATAGGTGACGCTACAATACCGTAAAGCCTGGGATCAAACTCTATTTCCAATTGCTCTCTGGAGCACCTTGAAACTTTGTATCGGCTCTGGACCGCACGTTGGAAGTCCGATTACCCCAAACTTAGACGAATATGACCGCCTAGTTGGACTTGACAATCACCTCAAAAATTAAGTCCAGATGATGTCCCACGACGATTTCCATGGGTCCAGAGTGAAGAGTGTGAGAAATAAATATAATTTATGAAATCTGGCATATTCGCTTGTGCACTTTTTCTAAGCGTTCTGACCATCAGAATTCAATCAAATTTCAACCTCGGATCAAGAAAAATTTTCCTTACATGTCATAGTACTTGTAGCTCCGATCGAGTTCCCATAACCGTTGAACTGAAACTGGTCCGCCACGGTCGATCTGGAAATTCGATCGGACTGAAAACTCTGCCTGACCTAGATCCAATGTCAGGGAGCTTAAGTCTGACCGCATTCAGTCACATGACCTTCAAAAATGCTCCGTTGGATCAGAATAAGCCCTCTTTGGTTACAAAATAAGTATACCTTGGCCCCAAGTCTATTTTGGTCATGTTTGGGCTTATAAAAAGGGTTTAAACCCTTGCTCTTTCATTCCATACGAATTTGGGGAGAGAAGAGAGAAAAGAGAGAGAAAGTGAGGGAGAAGTTGGAGCTTTCTTCTGGGAGTCTTCCCTGCTGCTCCTCGTGCTACATCCACCTAGGTAAGAAAAACCCTAACTACTTGCTGTTTTGGGGTTTCCTTCGATTCATTAGCGATGTAGCTTATGTATATTGTGCATTAGGACGCCAGATCGCCGTTGAGGAAGCATTGACGTTCCGTTCGAAACGATACACGTCTAGGGCAATAAGTGCGGATTTTAGACGCTTTGATTGACTGATTTCAAAGCTTTCAATGTCGTTTAATAGTAGATTGTCGACGAGCATGCCATTTGACATGTAAAACATGCTGTCCGTTTTTCGTTTCGTAAACGTACGGTAATTATGAGATTTAGGGTATTTTAGGCATTTATAGAAAATACTGTATACGTCCGTATTTTGCTGAAATGCTTGACATGTAAATTTATCATGTTATGATATTATATATGTGTGTATAATCTGTTTGGCGAAGAGATTCGCCCTAATGCACACTTTGGGTCGACATACGCTATGTAGACTAAAGTGTGTAGACTAAGTGTTTGTATAAATATTTGTATTAGTATGTATTGGGTAAATGGTGTTGTGAATTAGTTTTGAGATCGAATTCTCAATTAATATGCTGATATATATGATTTCCACCATGTTGCCTATATGAATTGATTTCATTATATGTATGGAATACATATGTTGGTAGATTTACTTACATGGTATGTTATAGCACGTTGTCAACATGCTTGTATTATTGTATTTCATTTATGTTACTCACATATGATTACTGATGTTGTGCACAAATGCTTGGGGCTATACATTCGTCCAGGCAGTCGGTAATGGATTGAATTCGTGGTTGGCTTCTATTTTCCACGAAAGATGCGTCGATGAACGCGAGTCGTGTTTTAGGTTGGCAGCAGTGGTTAGGCTACACGAAATATTTTATGCACTTCATGTCACTCAGCTTGAGATGCGCTCGTGCTAGTAGAGCCCGTCAAGTAACCCGACTGACCATTGTATGTTCACCATGTATGAGTCATAACTGTTTGAACCTAGGGTACTGAACTTACCATTGGAAATCCTGTTAACCATGGTACCTTGATCCATAAAGACTCATGAACCGGGCATTATGGTATGGGACACCGTGGTCGAGCTGTCGGCCTACGCTGGGGCCACAAACCTCCCCGTAGTGACCAGTGAGCACCCTACTCTGAGCAGATTATGGTGGTATGGGACACTATATTCTTGTTGTCGGCCTACACTGATCAGGTGACGAGCCCTTTGTAGTGACCTTGAGTTTATCCTGACACTGCATGGGGGCGACGAGTCCTGATGCAGTCTTAAGGATAATTAGGCCCGTATTGATAAGGTGATGGGAGAGGTGCAATGAGTGCGAGCAACAGCCCTGACAGCTCTTGCAGCGACCTATAAATATAACATCTTATGAGATTACTAGGAGTGACGACCCTAGACAGGATCTGTGTTGGGATTGATATAAGCAAGGTACCTTAGTTTTCCAATATTTCTGTATGAAAAGGACTAAAAATAACTTGGTAATCATATCCACATTACATTGCATGTGCCTGGAAGATGTGAAGTACTGTGGGAAGAAAGCATGCCGCGGGCGTAAGATGGTGCCGTATGAGGGAGATCGTCGGTGAGGGCATCCATCATGTCATGTCATATTGCATTAACAACAGTATTTAGGAATGTTTGATTTATTGCTTTACTATTATCGCATGATTGATTTGATAACATGCTAATCTCTGCTCTATTATTCCACTGAGTTGATCACTCACTCCCACGTTACGGGATGGTGTTTCCGGATACCCACCAGTCCCTATTTTAGTTACAGATGATGACGCTGCTTGTGAAGCGGAGCTGGACTTGATGATGATGAGGAGGATCCCTCCTTTATGCATGTTCTGATCGACGAAATTTCAGGGAGGTTGATTAGATGCCTTGATACTTGTCATTTTATAGTATTGGAGCACTCATGTATATTCTTTTGATCATTTTTGGAGTATACATGTATATATTTAACCTAGTAACATATTCACACTCTAGAGACATACAACAGTTTATATAGGTTATACATACTATCACAGTCTTTCGCTTGCTAATTTAACGGTCTCTAGAGTATGATATGATGTTTTGGATTAATCCCAGTCTTGTTTAATGCCTTTTTATAGACAACATGCATCTAACATTATCTATGTTACATAAATAACATTTTGTTATTTATCATTTTTGGGTTTCTACCCGACCCCCGATTTTCGGGATGTTACAATCTCCAATTGCTTATTTATCATTTTACCTGACATGAGGGTTCATATGGTGAGTGTAAACAAGACCCTATATCCTAGAGAAATGGAATGAATCAACTAAAGCATTTTGTTTTCTGATTTTGCAGGAAAGATAAAACTGTTTGGTATTTTGGCTCATGATTTGGAGTTTTACAGGGTTGGTGTGAGCATATTTATGCATGGATGAATGTAATGTGGATAAGATTTTTTATGTTTGGATGGATGTAGTTTATGTTTGGATGAATGTAGTTTATGTTTGGATGGATTTATGTAGTTTGGGTTTAGATGGATGTGAATGTGAATATGATGAAATATATTCTATAACAAGTGTATATCAGGAAGAATATGATGTTGTAACGGCTGTATATTAGGAAGAATATGATATTGTAACAGGTGTATATTGTTTGTGTTTGGATGGATGTAGTTTATATTTGGATGAATGTAGTTTTTGTTTGGATGGATTTACGTAGTTTGGGTTCAGATGGATGTGAATGTGAATATGATGAAATATATTATATAACAGGTGTATATCAAGAAGAATACGATGTTGTAACAGGTGTATATAATAGGTGTATATTAGGAAGAATATGATATGAACAAGTGTATATGCAAATATGAGATGACTGAAGGCTGTCCTTTTAAAGGGCGGTCCACGACCGTCCTTTTCAGGTTTATAAGAGACGGTCTATGACCGTCCTTTTCAGACTCATAAGAGACGGTTCATGACCGTCCTTTCACGTCTCATAAGAGACGGTCCATGACCATTTTTTTCAGGACATACGAGACGGTCTATAGCCATCCTTTTTATTGACGGTCTATGACCGTCCTTTTAAGCTTCATATAAGTCTTACAATAACATCCATTACAGACGGTCTGTGACCGTCCTTCTTTAGAGATGGTCCATGACCGTCCTTCTTTAGAGATGGTTTCTGGCTGTCCTTTAAAAAATACGACACGTCAAAATTTGACGAGCATTGCGATGGTCCCGGACCGTCCTTTTTGGGCTTTTGAGACGGTTTTCGACCGTCCTTTTTTCTCTATTTTGGCGTAGTGTCAATTCTAAAGTAACCGTAATCTAGAAACTTCGTGATACGACAATATGAGGGTTTAGGAATTAGTTGGCTCCTTACAGACCTATGAGTTAACCTTTAAAACTCCAAAATATAAATTTATTGCCTTAAAAACTTTTTAAAAAGGTTTTCAAGAAAATGATTTAAACTCTGATTTAGAAAACTTTAAAGATGATATGACCCTTTTGGCAAAAAAGTTTTATAAGATTTGTAAAAGTAAAAAGAGGGTTGATTTTCAAAAGGCAAATGATAAAAAGAAACTTAAACCTAAATCAAGAAAATCATTAAAAGACAGTCAGTGCTATAACTACCATGAATATGGGCATTTGACTAATAAGTGCCCTAAAAAGGATAAACTCAAGGAGAAGTGTATGTTGGCTACTTGGGATGAGTACTTTAATTTTGAAGCCACGTTTAAATCAGAAGATTCTGAAACCGAGTCGGGTAGTGATGTTAAGGCCCTTATGACTCTAGCCAAATTCACTTTTTCAGATAATGATGAATCGACTAGTGAAGAAAATCTAAATAGTGAATGTGAAAATGAAGATGATCTTCAGGATGCATATAATGCCCTATACAAGGAAAGTTATAAAATTGCTGTAAAATTGAAACTTGAAAAAGAGAAATTTTTTAAACTTAAAGATATTTATGAATCTCTTGTTTTAGAAAAGTCCCACATTTCAGACCGTTTTGAAAAGATAAAATGCGATTTGGATTTTAAAAAATCATAGATTGAAAATCTTAAATCTGAAAATGAGCAATTAAAACATGATGTCTCTTCTTTCTTGAGTTTAAAGGAAACTTAGAAATATGCCTAATGTGATCCTAAATTAGAAAAACTCTTATCGGAATCGAGACAATGTGGTGATCGATCTGGTCTAGGCTATGATAAGAGTGTTCCTCCTAAGCCGAAGAGTATTCCTCCCAAGCTCGTGTAAAGGGAGAGACTTTAAACTTAAAAGGGACAGATCAAATGTTTTCTAAAAACTCTAAATCTTTTCAAAAACCTAAAATCCATGTTAACTATAAAAAGTAAAACCAAAGTCCTTTGGTTGAAAAGATAGTTGATTTACTTAAGGAGCTTCTAAAGTCTAACTCACTATGTCATACTTATAACTCTTACAAATGAAAGAAGACCAACTATCCACCTAAACTCAAAACGGTTATGAAATGGGTTTCAAAGGGTACCGGCTTGGTTTCCCACATAGCTTTCAAAGCTACAAGCCATTCAAAGTGGTACCTAGATATTGGATGCTCAAGACATATGACTGGTGATAAAGGTTTATTCACTGATCTTAAAGATATGACTGATGGTTCAGTAACTTTTGGTGATGGCAACAACTGCAAGATTATGGGCCAAGGTATGATTCAACTTTATAATCTTCCTTTGTTCATGAATATCTTATATATTGAAGGATTAAAACACAACTTGCTAAGCATATATTAAACATGCGACAATAACCACAGTGTAAAGTTTTTCAATCAAAGCTGCGAGATTCTAAATAACAAGGGTTCAGTAATACTAACTGGACGTAGAACGTCTGAAAACTGTTATATTGTTAGCGAATCCAGTTCATCTAATCAATCATGTTACATGGTCCATATAGACGAGACTAATTTGTGGCACAACATCTTGGACATGTTCACTATCAAAATTTATATAGATTGAGCAAACGGGAACTTATAAGAGGTCTACCCAAACTACATAAAATAGATAAAATATGTGACGAATGCCAGATTAGTAAAAAAATAAGGAACTCACACAAAAAGGTGAATTCTAATGCCATATCAAGACCACTCGAGCTTCTCCATTTGGATCTTATAGGACCTACCAGGACGGAGAGTCGAGGTGGCAAAAGATATATCCTAGTAATTGTAAATGATTTTACTAGATATACTTGAGTAGTCTTCTTAAGGGACAAATCTGAAACCCTTGAAGAAGTAAGAAAAGTTCTCAAAAGGATTCAAACTGAAAAAGGTTCTCAAATTAGTAAGATTCGTAGTGATCATGGATCCGAATTTGAGAATAGTGGTTTGGAGAAGTTCTGTAGCGATCAGGGAATATTATATGAATTCTCAATGCCCAAAACTCCACAACAAAATGGCATAGTTGAAAGAAAAAATAGAATTCTTTAAGAAATGGCTAATGTCATGTTGAATAACATAAATCTCTCTAAGAATCTTTAGCTGAAGCAGTCAATACAACTTGTTATATCATTAACCAGATTTACACTAATAAAGGTAATAATAAAACGTCTTACGAAATGTGGTTTGATAAAAGCCTACTGTCAAGTACTTTCAAGTTTTTAGTAGCAAGTGTTATATTTTACAAGATCGTAAAAATCTGGGAAAGTTTGATACAAAGAGTGATGAAGGGATCTTTCTAAGATATTCTTTAAACTATCGAGCTTATAGGGTTCTGAACAAAAGTACTGGTGTGATTCAAGAATCCATCAATGTGGTCATTGATGATCACTTAAACGCACCAATCTCAAGTCTAGATAATACTGAAGTTCTTGTAATTGTTAAACTTGATACTTCATCTAATCAGACTAATTCTAAACTGAGGAATGTTAAAGATCATCCAACAACATAGATTCTTGGAAACCCTCTCACTGGTGTTCGTACCCGTAAACAACTTGAGGACTTATGTAATTACATATGTTTTACGTCCCAGATAAAATCATCTAACATAAAAGAAGCTTTGCTAATGAAAACTGGATTGTTGCGATGCAAGAAGAACTTAACCAATTTGTGAGAAATGATGTTTGGTATCTCGTACCTAGACCTAAAGATAAATACATCATTGGAACCAAATGGATTTTCAAAAATAAGTCTGACGAGCTTGGAAATATAATTAGAAATAAGGCTATGCTAGTGGTACAAGGTTACACCTAAATTGAAGGTATTGATTATGATGAAACCTTCACACCAATAGCACATCTTGAATCAATTAGACTTTTTATATCCATTGCATGTTTTAGAAAGTTTAAGATTTACCAAATGGATGTGAAAAGTGCAGTTTTAAATGGCGATCTGCATGAGGAAGTCTATGTTGAACAACCGATGGGTTTTGAAGACCCCAAAAATGCTGATCATGTGTATCGCCTTAAAAAGGCACATTACGACCTAAAACAAGATCCTAGGGCATAGTACGAGAAACTAAAAAAGTTTCTATTAACCCATAACTTTCAAATGAGATGCGTTGATAAAACTTTGTGTATTAAAAAACATAATGATCATATTTTAATACTACAAATTTATGTTGATGATATCATTTATGGATCTACCTGTATTGACATGACTATTGAGTTTGTAGATTTGCTGAAAACTCAGTTTAAAATGAGCATGGTTGGGGAATTGAATTATTTCCTTAGGTTGTAAGTAAAACAACAACCTGATGGAATGTTCATTTCTCAATATAAATATGCTATGAATTTGATTAAGAGATTTGGATTTAAGAATGGTAGGAATTTTGATACTCCTATGAGTACAACTTTGAAACTCTCAAAAGATTCTACAGGTAAAAATGTGGATCCAAAATTATATCGGAGTATGATTGGTAGTTTACTGTATTTAACTGCTAGTAGACCTGATATTGCTCTAAGTGTTGGTATTTGTGCTAGATATCAGTTTGATCCTAAAGAATTGCACTTAGCTGCTATCAAGCGAATTATGCGATATGTCGCAAGTATTGTTAATCTCGATCTCTGGTATCCACATGAGACTAGTGTTCAATTAGTTGGGTACTGGGATGCTGACTAGGCTGGTAATCTTGATGATAGAAAATCAACCGGTAATGGTTGCTTTTATATCGAAAACCGTTTAGTTTCTTGGTTTAGCAAGAAATAAAGTTCTATATCACTTTTAACTGCTGAAGCTGAATATATCGCAGCTGGTAATGCTTGTACACAGCTTGTTTGGATGAAACGTATTCTAAGTGATTATGGAATTAAATAGGATTCTATGTTATTATATTGTGATAATTCCAGTGCCATAAATATTTCAAAAAATCCAATTCTGCATTCTCGTACTAAGCACATTGACATTAGATTTCATTATATTCATGAATTAGTAGAAGAAAAGGTTATATCTTTAGAATATATCCCTACCGAGAATCAACGTGCTGACATTTTCACTCAACCGCTCGACAAAAGAAGGTTTAACAAATTAAAATTTGATCTTGGCATGTGCATTCTAAAATGATTATTTTTGCTTATTTGTATTATATTGTATATATTTGTTAGGTTAGATTTCAATCTTTGTGAAATATGCAGGAAATCAGATTTTTGTTGGTACTCGACCAGTCAAGGATTTCCTCGACCTATCTTAGCATGATCGATCGAAGAAAGCCCATGACCAGTCGTAAATCGCACTGATTGACTTGAATTGGGGAAAATTTTATTTATTCCTTATTTCAACTTCCCTCTCCGACAAGTCGATGCCCGACCAGTCAAACCCACCTTTCAAATCCACCAAGGTTAGTGTTCTATTTGCTTATTTTTTGTGGATTTGTGTCAAGTTTTCTTCTATCTCTTTCTTGAAGTTGTCTATTTCTAGTTTTGTTGAGATTTGGAGTTTTTCTTCACCCAAATCTGATTTGAGAAAACCCATTTCTCAATCCATTACAGTACTTTATTTCCTTCAAATCTTTGTTGCAAATGACATCTAGAGGAAGAAAGACAACATCTCATGATCCATCTTCTTCCAGATCTATTCCTATTACCAAGCGTAATCTTTGATCCTCCAAAGATGATTCATCTTTTATAAGGGACGTTAGATTGAGGAACTTATTATAGAATGTCCTGTTGATGTAAATCACATTGCTCCATATGATATCCTTCATATTCTTCAAAATGTAGGTTGGGACAACTTATTGCATTGGGGTGGGCCAACATACTAGTCCATTTTCCAGTCCATGTTCACTTGCATAAGTGATTTTTTAATGAAAATTTTAACTTTTAAAATAGCTACAAGAGAAGGACCATTTGACAATGATCGTCATTTGATTTCAGCTCTTATGAAAATTCCTGTGAATGATGAGGGCATTCATATCCATACCTTATCTGAAAAATTCTCTGAAACTGAAAAAAGTATTCTCACTAGAGAATTATGCAATTTGGACATATAAAGGAAATGTGCTCTCCTCAAAGTTTTTGCTATCCAAATACAGAGTTCTTCACAAGATTTTTGTGTTCAACTTGTATCCTCGATCGGATAATAAATCTCAATTGACATCCTTCATGGTTCGTGTTCCTCATTCTATTGCTAGAAGTGTCCATGTTTGTTTACTATCCTTAATTTGTAACTCCATTATTTAGTTTCGACTCCATCCAGGTCACAGTGACATCCCATTTACTTTTTTGATGACTGTGTTGGCTACACATATGTTAGTCGACATGCCTGTTGGAGAGGCCCCTATCCATCATCTGATATTTAACAATTCTAATCTTAATAAGATGAAGCTGAATATGCTTCCTGGCCAAGGTGATGGTAATGATGGTACTGAAGCTGAAAATGAGGAAGAGGCTAGTGATCTTCCTCCTGATGACATTAACATGGATGATATTTGTGAAGAAATTAAGTCTGATTCTTCTAATGATCCTGATTATGAGCCATCTGAGTTTGATGCGCGTCTGCGTACACTTGATGAGAAGGTAGAAAATATGAATGTTAAGGTAGACAATTTGAATGTTTCCCATGATTTACAGTTTAAATATATGCCCAAATATCTTAGGCGCTTGAACAAGGGCATACATCAACTTGATCCTTCCATCCCTGCTCTTCATCTGGCTAAGATTAGTTCTTTTTATTTTACTACGCTGTAATGTCATTATTACTCTTTTGCTCTCTCTGTTTGTGAGATTGTTACTACTTTTAACTTATCTCTGTTTATGGATTATATGCATTGTTTATCCTATCTTTTCCACTCTCTTTCATTTTAACTCCTCAGCCATTTGTTCATTGCTTCCTTTGTCCTATTGGGACAAAAATGGGGGAGAATGGATGTCTAATGGATATCTATGTTATGAGGAGGGAGGGAGTAGTAGCATTTTATTTTTTTTTGGATTTATATGATGTATGTTACTCAGGGGGAGTATGTGCAGAGGTGGATTATATGTTGAATTGATTTGCAGGTTCATGCTTTTATGAATGTGTGTCGGTTAATAATAACTGGTGCATGACTCTTTAACCAGATAGTCTACTTTATGTAATATATCTTAAAAGTATGTTTTGTCACTAATTTGATAAAGGGGGAGAGTGTAAGTGCTATGGTTGAAAGCCCCTTTATGTTGTCAAATTTGTGGTGCCAAAAACACTACTTGCACTTTGTGAAATCGCATACATGTTCAAAACACAGTATGGATGAAGCGAGTCACAGTGTATGGATGTTGACTACATTAATGAAGCATAATGCTCAACTCAAGATATGTCAAGCCATGACATTTTCTCGCAAGATTGACTTCGAAAGACAAGACAAGTTTACAAGTCAAGATTCGAGAATGTTCAACTGAATTCACAAGTTACAAGTCAAGATTCAAGATTGCGTAATTGAAGCTTTTAAGGACAAGCTACTTCAAGATTTCAAGCTTCACTTTCTTTAAAGGTTACATATCTTAAGGGTTCAATGTCCTTACTTCACTATTAAGGTATGTTTGACCTTAAGTTGACCTTTAGAGTAGGTCATTTCAGATACATAATGCAAATGTTTTATATTTGAAAATTTAGTCTATTCTAAGACCAGTCCTGGACCTTTCTTGACTAGTCCTAGCACTGCTTTAACTCGTCTAAGAATTTTCTGGACCAGTCGTAAGTTTGTTGTAAAAATTTAAATTTTTTTGTTAAGCTTCGACTAGTCCTGGGGTCTGTTCAACCAGTCGTATGAACAGTGTGGACTGCTCCTTCGACCATTCGTGAACCTATGACTCAAACTACAATGTTAAAATTCACTTGGCTTTGACTAGTCGTGAGCAACCTACGACCAGTCGTATACTACCTACGACCAGTCATGAAACTGCTTTATCTTATCACACTCAAATTTTTAAATATCTGTTGGTCCTATGACCAATTGTAGCGACTGTTGGACCAGTCGAAGATGCAATTTTCTCACCTATAAATAGAGCACAAATCTCAGAATATGGAAGAGAACTCAAGTAATTTTAATCTGGTCTTCTGAGAGATACGTCCGTGCTCCATTTAAGCTAAGTGTGTATATTTAATATTCTCTTTCTTTAGCTTTTTAAATTTTTTTTTTTCTTGTATTCCAATCTGATCTGAAAAGAGGAAGTTTTATTTTCCTTTTTCTGAAATCAAAATCAATTAAAGCTAGCCCAATTGGTTTAATTTAAAATCTATTAGAACTTAGAACCATTATAAAGTGAGTATTGGATATTGAAGTTTGACATTTGAACCTCTACTCTAACTAGGTTCTTCCAGGCTGCTACAACAGAAGAGAAATTTAGGTATTTTACATTTTGCGTAATTTACTTTATTTGGTTTTCATTTGAGATTTGCTAGAAAAATCTCATTCTGTTGGTTATTTAAGGAAGCCAGTAAAACTCAAAAGTGAGTTTTTTTTTATTGTGTAAGCACACAGAAAAAGACACAATTGTGAAGGTTTTAGGTGAACCTAGAAAACCTATATTGATAGTGAATGGTAATATCCATTGTGTGAGGATATTAGGAGTAGAGTAGCTGTGTGGCTGATTATTAACAGTTGGTGTACACACAGGTGAACCACTATAATCCCTTGTGTTTTGTAGTTGTGTGTTTAATCTTTCTTATCTTTGATTATTCATTTGTGGGATGTATATATGGATGTAAATGCTGTATTTTTTTATTTTTCAAGTGTTGTGGGGAATAGTGTAATAATTTAGGATTTCTATTCCTGCTTTATTTTCTTTATTTCTCTTTAGTTTGGGATATTGATATTAATTGTTCTAGTAATATTGTCCTACCATAAATCCTATTTTTATGGTGTAAGGTTATCCTTAGAATGTAATTTGTATCAGCCTCTCAAGACTTGAATTAAGGTTGCATTTCATATTGCATTGTGGATTGTGATCTC